>VXBJ01002393.1:43482-84894 GCA_013400055.1 Nycticryphes semicollaris
TCCTCTCAGCTAGTTAAGGGAAGTCTTTTCCTTCTGAACATAATTTAACTCTGGGTGTGTGAAAATGTAGCGGAGCCTTTCTTTTTAGACCTGTCTCAAACTGGGAAATACCAAAGTGGCTGTGACATGTTGAATCCTCATAACAGGCTTGGAAAACCATTAAACTGCTGGTTTATGCAGCTCGCTCTTCCTTAGCGTTGTGAAGGGATGTGAAGAGTTTCATGACCCAGTCAGTACTGCTGTGGCACGGGCGATTCCTTGATATGGTGTGTGTCTGACACTGCTGGGCTTTCATAGGGATGGTGAGAAACAAAACAGCGACTGAGTTAAAATCAAGGGTGAGGTCACAACGTGGCCTCTGGTTCCTCTGGCCTGAAGCACCTTTTGGGTTCAGGCAGGGGGAGAGGCAAGGGTTCCTCACCCTCAGGTGGGACATGAGGATGTGCAAGGGGTTGTGCATGTAGAACATTTTAATCTCCAGAGGAGGGAAAGGTACCTGTGTGTCAGGGTGGGATGCCCAGGGGCAGAACAGTCCTTGTTTGGTGCTCCAGTCTTGTGCCACTTTCCAGATTCTCAGGGATTTTATAACAAGCTTTCAAGAAGTGAGTAGGAGGTGCCGACTTGCCTGCTCCGCGGTGAGGACCTGTGCTGCAGCTGTTGGGGCAGTGTTCAGACACCAAAATTACTACCAAAGCCTCAGTCAGGGAAAACGTAACCGACCTGAAGGGCTAGAGCACTGCCTGGCTACTGCTTCCCTCCCAGATGGGATTCCCTTCCTTCTGGGGTGCATGGTTCAGGGTGCACAGGATGTGAATCTGGTGTCTTGACTTAGTTTTGGGTAGTGTGAGCATTTTGCTGTGGTGTAGTGCTGCGTACCACTGTGCAATGAAGTCTGAGCACCTGGAAGAGGCGAGAAAAGCGCAGAACGAAATGGAAATATGTATTGATTCTGCTGTTCGTCTGGGGATAGTTACTGCAGAAGTTAGAGTGCTCTTGAAAACACATTAACGTGACGAGGGAAGAGGAAGCTATTTGTCAAATTGCTGAACCTGAAAATGCATCTTGAATGTTCTGCTTTCGATGTTGCATTTCTTCTTAAAAGCACTAATTAAACTGCATCCTTTCATTCTTCTGATACCTCCCGCAGCCACTCCATGGCAGCTTATTGGCCTCTATGTAAGGATGTAGGTTTTGTTGTAGTGAGGTGAGTGACCAGCTCTTAAGTCATGTGATGGATTTAGCTAGGATGTAATCTTTTGGCCATCTGCTCAGGCACTCCCTGCGTCTGCAGCCCTCTGATTTGCAAGCAAATCTTAAAGGTGAGCTTGAATCTGCAGGTGTTCAGGACACCCAGGTTCCCTTTAACTGGGTGTGAGCATCTTCCCACTGAGGTTTGAGCGATGTGTTGCCTGAAACTAGCAGGTATACAAGGCACCTAGTCAGGAAAAAAAAAAATTGTCAGACTGATTGAAAAATAAATGGACAGCGAGAGTTTTTCTGTAGAACTGAATTTAATAATATTCTGATACAAGTTCTGCTGTTGTTTTTCCTCCTTCCCACAATCTTTCTGGATCTTCTTCAGAATCTCTGGCTTGTAGTTTTGTTTCCTAGTCTTCAGGAGCCTGTCTGACTCTCCAGCCTTTGGTAACTGACAGTTGCACAACATCTGGAATCCTGTTGTGGCTTTTTTGTTTTAAAGTTTCAGGCAAGACATCAACCTTTTTTTTTTCCTTTTTTTTTCCCCCTTCCCTCCTTCAATAGTGACGCCAAAAGGGCGAGAGATTCCCAGAGAAAGACCTCTGGAGGTATTGAATGTTTACATCAGTTTTTCACTGCTTTTTTTTGTTTTGTTTTGTATCTGTCTGTCTAATTTGCATCCAGTTATTTCAGTGCAGCCTGTTTTCTTCCCAGTAGCTCCATCAACAGAGGCGCAATAGCCGTGTCCGCGATACGCCCAAGTCTCTTTTGGTGATCAAACGAGTCTTTGTGTGCACGCTGAGAACAAAATGCACCTCTCTGCACCTCTGTCGTGCAGTGCTCGCACGCTCTACGTCTTTCTCACTTCTAATTTTCTGTCATTTTCATTCCCCCCCCCTGCTGTCCTTCTCACACAGTGTTGCAGGGGCATTACCTTTCAGCGTTCTCCAATGTTTGCCCCTGAACGGCTGGACTTTTGTGCTGCCCACTTTGCTAAGGGAAGCCATTTGAAACTGAATGGAATTTAACCTTTCCAGATGATTCAAAAATGCAGCTCTCCCAGAGCCCAGAAGCGCCTGTGGGATAAAGGGAAGTGAGGCAGGAAATCTCTTATATGGACCTGTGACTGACTTTGTCTTTAGGTTTTTACCTTGTGGCAATGGAGAAGCAACAGTATCTGCAAAACTTGGTATTTCTGAGCGCTCTACAGAATGCTTTTCCTTTGTGATACAGACTTTATTCCATAAAATGCACTGTTTTACCTGGTTTCATTTCAGCCTGCCCCTGCGGTGGCGATGAATTTTCAGCCTTTGTTGCAATGCTATAATTAACCTGCTAATGCCTCAGGCTTCTTCACGACTTGGGTACTCCTTTGAGTCCTTTCTCATGCACTTGGTGTATAGGAGCTCTAAACCAGACCGGATCAGCGGGGTGTTGGTACAAAAGTTTCCCCAGGGAAGCTATCCCTGTTGTGGTCCTGTGTGGTCCTTTAGCAGTGGCATGGTGCCTGCTGTTCTTAGCCTGTGAATTCCTTGGGATGATCAACAGGCTGGGTCTTGTCAAATGTCTAATGCCTCTTTCCAGCCCTGAACTCCATGACGCTCAGCCTCTTGCGTGGAGAACCCTGTGGTCTCCCAGCCAGCCCCACTCCTGAAGATGCTGCGGGAGCTGTACCTTTGCAATGATTTTTACAGAACTCCAGGAAGTGCTTTCCAGTGGACTAGAAAAATGAAAACGTGTCCAAATCACTTTTCATGGGAACTCTTGGGGCACGCTGTGTAAACTTACAGGTAGAGCAGAAAAGTTACTGCTGCAGTAAGACTCACAGGTTTGTCATCCAGCTTTTACAAATAAGCCCTGCTTCTGCAGCTAAAGGTGTAATTTATGACACGTGGTCGTCTGGGGGCATGGTGTTCATTCCTGGTAGATACTAAAGGGCTACATTCTGGTTATGTTGGTCTGTAGCAGGCTTGTGATCTTCATTTCAGTCTCGCTGCTGCCCCAGAACATCCCTGTTGCTGTGAGCACTGGGACAGCTCTTGCTGAAGCCCCCTGCCGTGGGCACTCTTTCCAGCCTGCAGTGGAAAGGCAGTGAGGGGTTTGCTGCTTTTCATCACATGAACCTCTTAGTCTTTAGTAGCTGAGGCCACGATGTACAGACAGCATCTGTCTCTTGGTTTGCATATCACTTGCTGCAGAGACAGTGTCTCGTCTCTGTGTCTAGGAGCCCACTCTGGATCCTTTTGTTTATTTATTTATTTATTTGGACAAATGATACCTAATTTCTGCACTGGGAAATTTGGTATTATTTGTCTCTGCTTCCCTGCTAACAGCAGTGGAGCCTGTTACAAACAGGGAGAGAGACCAGCTGCAGCTCACTGTATGCACCCCCTGCCCTTTTTCTCCTTTTTTCCTTCCCTCAAGCACACACACACACACGTTCCTTTGTCTTCTGCTTCTTGCAAAGGAGAGGAGAGGGGAGGACCAGAGACACACTGGTGTCTGCCCACTCCAGGGTAGTATTTCATGAAATGCCTGATTTTGTGTGATATCCAAAGGCACCTAGAAAACGGGCAGGTTGCCCTGACTGTTTCTCAGTAGTTAAACAGACTGATTGATTCGGAGATTAAAAAGGAATCTGCATCTTCAGTCAGCAGGAACAGTGGCCCCCACCGTTGTATGTTTTGCTTGCATCATTAGGCTTAGCATCAGGAATGCTTCAGGCCCTGAGCCTGGGAGAAAACGAACCTGTTTATTTTGGACCTAAAGGCTCATCAGCCTTGGCAGTGTAGGTAGAAGCTGCAGCTCTTCCAATTGAGATGCCTCTGGCTCATACCATACCTGATACAGCATTTTCTTCATACAGACACTGACTATAATGCATTAACTGGACTGCAAATGCTTGCAAAGGAAAATTTCTCAAGTAGCAAGGGTGTTCTCCAGCATCGCACTCCATTGCAATTCAGTCTATGTAACTGTGTAAGGGCTTTTATTTTATTTTAATTTATTTTTTAATTATTATTTTTATTTTCTAATATTCCTTTCCAGAATATTTATCTTGGAAGTTAAGCTCTGTGAGCCCTTAGTGTTGGGTGCTCTATTTTCTGGGGAAGACTCCACCACACCAATTTTCATGTCTTTTGCTCTCTGGTGTATCTTGCTTCTTCACTTGTTAAATATGTTTTTGTCTCAGTGTTAGTTTTCCACTGGGAAAAGTAGCTGGAACCTATATATATCTTTTCTTAGGGCTCACACTTAGCAATACCAGTGAGGATATGAGATTGCAAAAGAGAGATGTAAACAAAATCTCCCTTAGGTAGACATGGACCTTCCTCATCTGGTGAGATAAGAGCCAGTGCTGTTTTATATTCTAACCATTGTTCTTGATAAATACTGTCTTGGAATTAAATTAACAGAGGAGACCTCAGAAAAGTGATATCTGTGTTTAGACTGCTGCTCGTTTGGCATAGTGGGTTAATTTGATTTATAGATGTCACATTACAGAGCTGTTACTCAGGCTTGATTATTTTCAAGTTGTGGTTGAAATTCTGCCCTGTGCTGTTGAGGAGAGATTATTTGTTTTTAAAGAAGAATTTATTTCTTCTACAGTGACTGTAACTTGGCGAGTGAGGTGGTATGAAATGACATCTCACTGCGCAGCAGTAACATCGGGTTGCGAAGGACCGGTTTTGAAATTGCTTTGCGTTAGCCATATCATATTGCTTTCCAAACATTAATCCTATGATTATTTTTAAATGCATTGATTTAGAGAATTGAAATGGGATACAGAACAGGCTTTGCCACCAGATCTGTTAACTATTAAAATAAGCGTAGGTTTCCAGCTACCAGTCCTGTACTGGGGATGTTGGCCAATTAACGCGATGCCCTGTGCTGCTGTGACTCAAATGAAACTGCAGTAGCAGAAAATTGCTAACAGTTGTGTTTTTCTTTCTTTTTTTTTTTTTTTTTTCTTTTTTCTTTTCACAGTTAAAAAAGCTAAACTCCAAGGACCACCAGGTAAGCTGTGCTGTACGACTTGTTCATGGCAATGGTGACACCTGCTCCCTCACTCCTGCTCATGCTGCTCCCTCCAGTTTTCACCTACCTCCTCTCTGCTCCTCCATCTTCTCGTTAGGAATGACAAAAGCTATCCTGAAAATCCAGGCAGCCTGGATTGAGAAAACCTGAGACTCTGACCTAGTGTCGCACTGCTAAGAAACCTCTACCTGCTCACCAGACCTGAACAGGCGATGGATGAGGAAAGATGTTGCTTTACTGTCACCAGTTCCCACCCTGCCCTGCCCTGCCCTTTCCTCTCATCCTTCTTCTGTCCCTGTTAAAAGCAGGATCTGCAAATGTCCACTGAGCAGAACTCTGGTGCGTGCCTGTCTAGATTTGGTGCCTTCTCAATCCTGATGGGGGTTGCTGGATGTCACGGAAGTGATGCATTCTCTTATGTGGCAGTTGATAATGGCTACGCTTGAGATGGCAATCCCATCCACCAGGGTTTGTATCTGCATAAAATAAAATAAAAACCAAAAAGCTGGCAACACCCAGAATTTACAGTCTAGGCAACTATTTCACTGTGGTTCAGTAGCTAGCAAGGAGTGCCTTAGCAGGCAAATACGTTTATTGGGTGAAATTTGATATACACTTTACAAAAGAGTATGGAGTTTACTTCTGGAATAACACCTGTTCAGCTCTTTAGATCCAAAGCAATGGCACAGCTGTATTAATGGCTTACTTTTTCATCTTTATTCTCTTGATATAGCCATCCTTAGGTTATAATAGAAAGCTTCCCAGGTCTCCTTATCCATACACTGTGTCAGGTGAAGATCTGTTTGTGTACCAGCCTTGAATTTCCAGGGAAGGAAAGCTGAGTGCCCAGACTGGAAGGGAGCTAGTGTGTACTTTATCCTTTCTCTTACCAAGAAACCTGCTCACGGCTGCAATATATCTTTGCTGTAGTCTAGGTTTAACTTAAATGAAGCATCTGGTTTCACGGACAAGCCCAGTGTCTCGGGAGGATGCAAGTGATGTAGCTAAATGTGAGGGAGTCTGACTTCCAGCCTCAGCTTCGGGATCATGTAGTTTCCCTTTCCTCCCCCTCTGCTAGGATATTTGAAGCTAGATGCTGGGAAGAGCTATAGTAGCCCACGGCAATCATGCATACAAATTTTGGCAGTATTAAAATGGACTGTGATCTAACTTATGCTGGGAATAGATGCACCAGAACACTGAAGTATTAAAATATGTACACTGCTTTCTAGCTACTTAGTATATGTCTTGTTCCAGGATTGATGAAACTGATAGAGAGGTCTGAGGTGGTAACTCCCCTTAAAAGGGAGTTTGTTCAGTCTTAGATGCTGATATTCAAACTTGGTATGTGGCTGCTTGATTTTATTAGCAAAGAGATAGCAGCAACTAGGAAAAGGGTTGTTCCAGGCCTTTTCTTCAGATTTAAAATAAAAAACAAGACATCTAAACAAAGCCTGTCTTGTCAAAATGTGAGTGTATTGTGGTTCTTTTAAGTTAGCTGGTTTACACAATACAGATCAGTTTAGCACATTTAGCACGTGAGCGAGTTCTGCCTCTTTTTTCTTCTGCCCTTGACGAATCTGTAAAGTTCTTTATGGATTCATGGGTGGAAAACCAGGCTGGAACTAAGAGAGCAGTTGGGTCAGAAGGAAAGAGTTGATACTATCTGTCCAACTGCTTCTTGCTTGCGTGTTTTGCAAATTTGTTTTTTGCTCTGCATGGCAGATCTTTCAGATTGTCTATTATTCCTCTTGCCTACATTTCAGTAACAGTCTTACACACAAATTGTTTGTGTTCATTTGGGATTTTACACTCTCTGTCCCTGACTTTCTGCAAGTGCTTAGTTGCCTGGTGTTTTTGTTTGTGCATGAATTTCTAAAGAGCAGTGATTGAAAACTTGGCAGGTGAAAAATATCTTGAATTTTCGGCTGCTTAACACGCTAATGGCTTCCAATATGGGCTTGTCATTTTCAGTCCCTCTGGGATCCAATGTATGGAGTGAAAACCTTGAAATCTTGTGTTTATGTGATGAAAGGTTGTACTGAAAGAGATAACTTTTTGCCTTTCATTCCCCAGATAAATTCAATACGTATGTGACCTTGAAAGTGCAAAATGTGAAGAGCACGACCGTAGCTGTGCGCGGTGACCAACCTTGCTGGGAACAGGACTTTATGTTGTAAGTACGCAGTGATGAGGTGCTTGTGTTTGAGTCCTCACACAGCACTGACGTTTATATGGAGCTGCTCTTGTGTTGTATAAGTGGGAGTACTTTCAGTAGGTAAAATGCACAAGCCTGGTGACAACCTAAATCGTTTGCTTTCCTGTTGTACACGTGGACCTGTGCTGCACAAGAAGTGGGTTCCAAGATCGTCTCTACCAGTGTCAGGTCCGTAGTGATGAATCAAGTCTGGGGCTGAGCTGGGAAAGCTGGTGTTGAGTCTGCCTTGACTTTGTGTTGGGTCTGGATTGATGGGGTCCATGGGCAGGCATAGCTGTGGCTAAGCTGGAGACAAGCACACTTACAGCATAGCTGAGACCAGGACTGAAGGCCCATATCTGGAGCTCCTGGTCCTTAGGGACCAGGGTATAGGCCACTGGAGGGGCTGGTCAGGGCAATTAACTGCTGTTAGTGTGCTCAGGACCTCCCCAGGGTGATCCTGGTTACCTCACTGTAGGAGCTACTCTTGTGTGTTGGTGTTTTCTGCCGTTGGCCTGGTGCCTGTGAATGTGTTTTCCAGCTCCTGTGCTGTAGCTTGAGGGGCTGCCAGTCCCTGCCGTGAGCAGCAGAACCAGTTCCAGCTCTCCCTGGGGTTTCTGGTGCAGTTTGCACTTTTGGTTTGACTTGCCAGTAGTTCTGATGTGCATCCAGGGATTTCCCAGTATCTTTCAGAATAGTGGGGGGTTTTTGCTGGTAAGTGAATGACACATGGGTATATTGCATCTGCTTCTATAGCTTTGTAAGACAAAGTGAACTAAATTTAGTAAATCCTGAACTTGGGAGATCTTTCCTCTGAACTTGGCGTGCATACTGCTGTTGCAGAGGGAATGATGTGTTTGTCTTATGAAGTCAGAATTAGCGCTGCCGGTTTTGGATGAGTCTGAGGCTTTTATGTAATATCTGTACCAGGAGACCCACCTGGAGTTTTATGAGAATGTTTTCCAGTCCAGCAGCGATTGGTTCTCCTCTGCCAACAGTGAGAAGCTTTTGCCTCTGGTTGAGGAGGTCACCTGGGTCGGTACACTGTTGCCACCGTAGAGCGGTGCTCCCATCTCCCTTGCTTGGTGGCACTCTGCTTTTGGAGCACCACGTGAGATGTGTGCTTCTGCACGGAGAGTCTGGAGCCTGTCCCTTGGCATCTGGTGAAACGTGTGCTCCTGAACGCCACCAACTTCTGCAGTTCCCTGTCAGGCTGAGGCTATCGCTGACATAAACCACGCAGCACTGGGGTAAGGCTGGGGCAGGGCATTGTACCTGTCTGCCAAATCACATGCCCATACCCAGGCTACTAAACTGTGATTTGTACTCGTCCCGTGGACAGGAACTAGCTCTAAACACGTCCAGGTACAGAGGAGGCTGCTCACCAGTGACTGAAGAATGGCACTTCTTTGTATTGGGTGGGGGCTCTCATAGTTGCTCCTCCTCCTTCCCTTCAAACAGCTCCTGAAACTGCTCATCCCTATCAGCTGGGAGCTTAGCTGGCATGTTGTAAGGTCACTGTGCTGCTCTGTAATTAGTTGCTAGGGGATATGAAAGCAGAATATTAGCTGAACCACCTTGCCGTTATCGTTCCTGCTTTAGCCAGGCAACAGCACAGTTGTTCCAATGTTTCTTTATAACAGAAATACTACACGTGGCAGGGAACGTGCTTTGCATGATCCAGCATGACACAGATATTCCTATAGTACTGTTCACTGGTTTGCTCTTTTTCTTTCTGGAGTTGAAAAAAGCTTTTAAACAAAGTAGTTTTTCCCTGAGGGAAGGATGCTTTTACTGTCTGTGTTTGTGTTTATGTTTTTCATGAGGCACAGTAGAAGAATAGACTACAATCAAGAAAATGCTTTCTATCTGCGTTAGTTGTTTTTCCTTGCAAACTCCTTGTGAGACATAATACTTCAAAATTTGGGGCTCTGGGGTTGTTTGAGATTTGCTTATTTACCAGACCAATAAAGCACTTTAATGTACTCTTTAGGGACGTGATCTAATTTTGAAGCAGCTTTAAAATGACTGCATATTTGCAGCAAGCACCTCTTGAGTGAAAGTGCAAACTGATGTTTAGAACATGACGATTAAATCAGTGTTAGAAATGTTGTTAGAATTCAAATGAAAGACATTTCTACCTGTGTGTGGAAAGGGAGGGACAACAAATTCCAATCTCAGCTCTTTTGTTCTTTGAAGCTGTTCTGCATCTAACCAGAAGGTGGAGAAAGGGAGACACAAAGGCAATCAAAGCTTCTGCACTGAAAATCTTTTTGTTTTTTATTCTTGTCTGGTGATGTGTCCTCCACAGAAGTCCATTGTGTGTCTTATGATCAATGTCTGGCTCTATCAATGTATGTTGAAGCAAAGAATGTCATGTGTTTAAATTAGAGTATTTATTCCTTCCGTCCTTTCCCTTTCTGGTCTCTCACTAGTACGGCCAGCAGAAAATTGGTCATTTCTGTTGTTATTGCAAGTCAGTGCAATCAGATAATTATCATTGTCCAAGAGGCAAGCAGTGGGAGGGGCAGAGCAGCGATAGTGTGGGTTGTTAGTTTGTCCATATTGAATAGCTATATCTAAACAGGAGGAGTCAGTCAATTTCAAAATGCCAGGAGTAAACTCATAATAAACCTGTGTAATGGCTTGATTTTGAACTATGTAGATTGAGTCACCCAAGTACTAGACAGTGTTGACTTCAATTCTTGTGTCTTAAACCAGAACAGGAGTATTTGGTTTAAAACAGATATTAATGTGCTTTGCCATAGCAGTGGGGTTTGTCTTGAACTTTGTAGATAGAGTATTCTCTTTTAAAGTTGTAACAAGTCCCTGTGGCAAAGCTGTAATAAATGTTGGGATTCACAGCAGTTCTTTTTTTGGGCTGTGATGGCAGGCAATAGAAATTGGGGGCTAAAGTGCTTTTAAATTTCCTTGGTAAACTTAATGTAGATACATTTGGTCAGAAGGACAGCAGGCAACAGCACTGTGTGTCCAAGATACCCACTCTGGGGGGGTTAGCAGTTGCACTGAAGGAAAATCCCGCTCCTCATAGAAGTAGGAGCAATAGCCTTCTCCATGGTAAGTGTGAGACACTTGGGTATCAACAGGCAGCTCGGGATTCTTCTCGACTTCATTGTTTTTAGTAGCATTCAGGCTCTGTGTGTGTTATGCTCTTCTTAAGTAGGCATGTTAGAAAGCAGCGTGGAAGAGGGAGGCATAAATGCTGTGAAGCGTTGGGAAGCAGTGAATTTGAGATGCATTCTTTCCTTCCTGAAGGGGCAGATGGTCATGAAAACCTGCAGATAAGTTTTTCTAAGAACTTTTCACTCGGTTGCCCTGTGTCTGTATTGCTGCTTGCTGCCGGAGATTTGCACGGCTCAAAGCAGTCTCTTGCAGGGGATGAAGTTTGCGCTGGAGCAGGAGTGGTGCAACGCAGTCCCGAGCAATAGGTAGTGCTGCTGATGTAGCTGTGCTGGGTTTGAGACTGTTACTCCACTCGCAGATAACCTCTGGCAAGTTTGGACCTGCCAGGGTACGTTTGTGCTGCTGGACTGCCGAGGGAAAGGCACCGAGGAAAAACACCCAGTTTGTTAGAAACAAGGTGCCTGATGACAAAGAACAGCTCACCTCTAGGTTTTGGCCCCAGTTACACTTCCTCCTCCTGTGTACATAGTCACAGAGACACGTTCCCAACTGGCAATCCATGCATGACAATAGTTTAGGGATTTAGTTTGCAATCTTTGTGTAGTTAGTGCTAAACTGTTAGAAATCGGTCATCAGAAACTAGCATTCCTTAGGAGTATGAGCTGTCTTCACCACATGCTTTGTGGAAAGAGTTCCCGGGTACAGTCATGGTGGTAATAAAGAACCTAAAGTGGAGTTGGGTTGTATTCTGTTTTTGTTTCACCTGTGCTGCCTTTTCTTTTCTTGCAGTGAGATTAGTCGTCTGGACCTGGGCCTAATTGTTGAAGTATGGAACAAAGGACTGATCTGGGACACCCTGGTTGGAACCGTGTGGATTGCTCTGAAGGCCATTCACCAGTCTGATGAGGTTAACCTGACACAGAAGCTTTATTTTGACATGTTGGTAGTTAACAAAATCTGCCTGGTGCAGCCCAGGACTGTGCTCCTCAGCAAAACTTTCACTTGCAAAGTTAGGAAGGCTGGATGAGAGGAGAAGGCTATTGGCATCATGTTGTTGTTTTTGTTTTTGAAGGAGGCTGCCAATAGTGAGACTCAGCTTAAGGAAGGGTCTTTGGTCTCATTTCACTCATGTGGCCTCAAAAAAAGAAAAAAAAAAAGGGCATAATCTGTTAAGGAACACATATAATTGACAAGTGTCTGAAGTCTTAAGGACCCACTGCTTAGTGTGATGCTCAAATTTCTGTAAGTTCTTGCTAATGATGGAGGGTGCCCTGTAAATAGACAAGATGGCCTTTGAGGTAGGCCCAGATCATGTCTGTGTCATCATCTTGAAGCTTCTGGTTGCCATGTTAGTGGTGCTAATGTGACTTGAAAAATGTGGGAAACGGGATGTGCCAGTGTGTGTAACTGCCCTAGCTACTGAATTTGGTGGTTCCCTAAGCCAGACATACTTGTTTTATGTCAAATTTCAGGGCATTTATTTCAAAGACTCTTAAATTTGAGCAGGGGGTGAGAGAGATTATATTTTTCCATAAAATGAAAAGAGTGGGGATGCCTAGCAGCGTGGCCATAAGGTTTAGCTGATGCTCAGCTCCTCTGGCTGTCCAGGCACTCCTTGGTGCCTGCTTTTCAGGACTTGCCTTTGCAGTTCTGCTGAGAAGGCAGTAGTTCTGTGAAGAGGTGTTTGCTCCTTATCTTGGTAAAGGCCTTTGAGATTTGGAAGAAAATCTGCCAGCATGTGCTGAATGGATGTCATTTAATGTTAATATCGGGTACCAGGCCTCGATAACACTCTTGATAACTCTTCCTGGAGTCTTTAATCTTAATAAATGTGTGAGACTCACTGCATAAGGATCTGGCAAACTTGAAACTTGTGGCTTGTGATTCACAGGAAGGTCCTGGGGAGTGGTCTACGCTGGAGGCAGAAGTTGTAATGAAACATGATGAAATCTGTGGAACCAAAAACCCAACTCCTCATAAAATTTTGCTGGACACGAGATTTGAATTACCATTTGGTGAGTGCATTTCAATAACTTGCCCAGGGTGCTGACAGTGTTGGGGAGCAAACTGAGTTTTATTATAAAGTTGTGCACATTCTCAGGTCAGCCAAAATAGTTCAGTACAGGTGAAATTGCTAGTGTTCATTTCTTGTTTGTCTTGCATCTAGTAAGATCAGAGTAAAGAGGGAAGTTTTGAAGGTCTCCAAGTGCTGGAATGTTTAGACTAGCAGCAGTTTAAGAAACTATTAATACTATTTCAGGATTGTGCAGTCAAACATTTTGTTCCTGAGCAGGGAACATTCACTTCTTTGTATCTAGACAAATTTGGCTCTAGAAGAGGTCAAGTGCGTTGTTAGAGCTGTTCTGTGGTAGGTGCATTTAAACCCTGGTAGAAGTGTGCAGTTCAGTTAGTGAAACATTAATGCTCAGTGCTCCTGAACATTATCATTAGCAGAGTATATGAACAACTTGGTGTTGTAAGAACTGCCTTTCTGGCAGTTCTTGGTTCGTGGTTGAAAAGTACAGAAAGTGGAAAAGTAGCAGACTGGAGCAAACCTATCTAAAATAAAGTGGTGTATGACTTTATTTATTTAAAATTTTATACTTAAAAACCCAAACAAAAAATAGCTCCAAATAAATAAACACCCCCTCCCCCCCCAAAGTAAGGCCTTAGCCAGAATACATCCAAGGTTTACATAGCTTCTCTTTCCACCTCTTATCTTACTCTTGGGACCAAGAACATTGGTGACATTTTTAGAGCTCGGGGTATTTTTATTTTTTTTTTCCTGCATTGGGCACTGAAATGTTTCAAAGTTGTCTGTCATTGTAAGGATCATGTTGACTCCTCTGCCTGTTGCTTGGGGTTTCTTTTTTTGTTTTTTTTTTTGTTTTTTTTTTTTTTTTTCCTGTCAATCCTGTGGCAGCATGAGCAATTTGTATCATGCTTGAAGCACTGGGGGAGCATTTGTGCACCCGCTGGCGTTTGGCCAGCAACTGTCAGGATTGGCCATCTGTTGTGGAAAAAAGTTAGGTCATCTCTTAGCCTCGTACCCCGCTTCTGGGTGCAAGGGAGGATGCAGGCTATGGCCCTGCAGCGCTACAATCAATACAAATTGCCTCTTATGCTCTGAGTGTATGTACTATTTTGAGAGCAGAGTCTGCTGGATGGTGCAACTCGGGGCGAACACGGTGTTTTATAGATGCAACGGGCACTGCTCTTTAACCACAGTCCAGTGTGTGAAGGGGAAAAGGTATCTGACATCTCAGCTGTCTTGACAACTGAGCTGTCTAGTGTTGGGCTGGAGCCATCCCTCTTCCTCATGAAAACGTCCTGGTGATTCACTGCTGCTGTCACCCTGTCAGTGGGAAGTTTATTACTGAAATTGCCTGTTATGTAAGAAGAACAACACTCGCTTGACTTCCTTGTGGGGTGAAACATTGGCTCTTTGAGGCAAGTGTTTCAGGCTTCTGAGAGGGAGACAACACAGTACACCTAGCTGAAGGCAAGGCTTGTAGGCGCTGCCTTCTCACCCAAGTTTTTTTCTGACGTAGTTGCTTTTAAACTGTCTCTGCTTTAAAAGAAAATGAAGTTCTCATCTATCCCTGTGTATTCAGAGAGTATCCAAAAGTGAAATTGCTTTCTTCTGCAGCTCATGTTTTGAACTACATCTCATTTTGTGATTTATTTATTTTTTCAAAACTATAGGACAACAGACTCAATGTAAAATAAAATATTTCAGGTAGTAGTGTGTTTTCTCCCTTCTACTATACTCAAAACACAGGGCACTGTTTTCTTGTTTGTTTGTTTTGGAGTTTTTAAACTACTGTTTTAAAACATATGATGTTCTGTAGAATATGAAATTCTGAGAAGTAGGATTTAATGCAGAAATCTGAAAACATCAAGTAAATAAAAAGCTTTTTGTGCCTCTTCTGTTCTTAACACAATTGATCGTTTAAAGCACATCTATTACTTACTCCTTTGCTTACTATGCCAAAACTGAAATAACAGGATCTCCACAACCACTGTGTTGGAGGGCTTGTATTTCAGAGCGTGAAGAGTTGTCTGTCTGCCTGTCCAGTGTTTCACCATGTACAGGAAAACATGGGTGCATCAGCTCTTTTGGGGCTTCTGCTGCTTTTCACTTGAAGAGAGCTGCAGTTTTTCTTGGATCTTCTCCACTTTCAGTCTGCTGTGGCAAGGTCAGAAGCAAGTTGAAAAGTGGTAGGCACCAAGAGCGTGGTGCCTACCACTTAATCTTTGTAAGATAGCATCTACCCATATGACCTTCTCCAGCGGGGCTTCCCTTCACACCATGACTGAACATCTCCTCCGTCACCTCTAGGATGGAGAGGGACCCTGCAAGATGGGTTAAGTTCTGTCTGCCTGCCCTTGCAGTACCATGAGAGTTGGAGGGATGCACGGATGTAGGACAGCACTGCCCCTGCATCTCTTCCAATGGATTTGCAGGTCAGTTTTCCTTTGAGTGGAGGGTGGCAGTATTGGTTCTTAGTGCCCAACACGTTAAGAAGGAACTGCTGCTTTAATCCGACACAGAGAACTGAATGGATCACGGGTCTGCTGTGGAAGTTCTCAAGTCAGCAAGCTCTGTGGCTGCAGAGGTAACGTTATAATAACAGCATGTTTGCAGTGACACTTAGGGCACACCTACAGCTTGTGCTGCTTTCCAAGTCTGGTAAAATACAGCTGTCTGGGATAGCAGCTTTAACAAAATAGTGTGTTCTCCTGTTTTGCTGTGCTTCTGTGCTGCTTCTGACACTTCTGGCTGTTGTGTTTCCTGTAGGTTAGGTGGTGCACACAGATGTAGTATCCCAGGTTACGCAGTCTGTGTATTTAAAATATTTCATTGTATTTAGGTGGAGCTTGAGAAGCTCTTCAAGGGTTGTGAGAGAGAATAAATTAATTTGAAAACCAGTAAAGCTGGAGCCCTTGGTGTGAAACATGATTGTATATGCAAGGAGGTTTAAAAACTGTTTTGTTGTTTGCACTATATTCATCCTGGATTAGTGTGCTGCTTCTGCTTCCACCTGGTATGTTCAGGATTCTTCCTCCCTAGTATGCCTTCTCCTGGTATGCTGGAGACTGGCAACAGCTAAAGCTGAAATAAGGGCAGAATGTGCTGATGCTGATAGTGGTGACTCATTATGGAAGCAACTTAGAGGGTGGTGTTTTATCCTTTTTTTTCCTATTTCATATGAAGTTGGTTTTAGTGTTTACCATGCTTGGAGTTGGGAAGCTGTCATTTCCTAACAGAGGCTGGTGATACTTGTCTCAGCTGCGTTGGATATAAAATAACCTTTCCTGAGGTTATCCAGGAGGTAAACTTTGTTAATGCTCAGATTTCTAATGGGGCAAAGAACATCTATGGAAGCCTTGATCTATCCTCTGTGTGTCCCATTGCATGTTCCAGAGGTGGCTTTTGCATGGCTCAGTGGTGTTGTTAGTGTGATGTTAGTTCGTGGGGTATGAAGGAGAGAGCAGATCTGTGGGCCCTTCTGCAGTGAGCATCTGTGTGTGATGGACTGTGGTGTTGGGGACCACACTGTCACCTAACGTGCTCTGCCAGCCCCGTGTTCTTAAATGTTCAATCTCGCAGAAACAGAGTGACTGAAAATCCTCTTCTATAGAAGTGCAGCAATGCGTGAGCAGTTGAAATGTGAAGTGTTAGTGAGAGTTGGTATTAACCCCTAGGGTGCAAAGGATTTTTATGCTTGGTAGTCTTTTTAAAATGGCATTAAGCTGCCTTCTTGATGGGAGGAAGTGGCTGTTAGAGAAGACAGGCTGGAGCAGCTTTCTCCATTGATCCTACCTATTTCTTCTCAGGAGCAAGGCAAACATATCCAGGAAGGGAGACAGCTTTTCTTCTCGGTTGGTTCACAACATTTGCTGGTAGGAAGAAGACAGTCTTGCTGTTGTTGTCTTGATGTAGTGAGTGTGTGTTGGCACAGATTTTCCAAGACTCTGCTTTTCAAATATAAACCCATGCTGTTTAATTTTACTCTCTTCTCCCCTTAGTAGAAGTGCAGTGGCTGTGTGCAGGTCCCTCTCAGGATGGAGTACTCAAAAACACTTTTGGCTCCCAAACTATACCAGTTTGTGTCTGTGCCAGGCTGTTTCTGGTAGATAATTGGAGTGAAAATGCTTTTAGTGTTCTCCCCAGTCCCAGGCTGGGAGCATGCTGATCCACATCCCGCCATCAGGTGGAGTAAATGGGCTTTCTTGTTTTATTTCTGTAAAGTTGCCAAGACAGCAACTTCACAGAGCTGAGCATTTCTTTTGGTAAGAACTTGTGAGATTCCTGTACCGCTGGGAAAAGAGGAAGACAGGTGAAGGCTTGTAGAAAAGCGGGGAGAAGGGGGATTATCTCTTATTTCCAACACTTGTTCTCAGTTGCGCATACTTGGGGTATGCCCCAGCCAAGGACTTGCTACCTGGGAAAAACCCAGGTGGCACAAAGTGATATATGCAAGGTGTACAGCAAGGACCACCAAGCCTGATGTGAAGAAAAGCTCTGAGCCTTCACGCCTGAGTGATGCTGTGGGGGTTACTGATCCCCCACCTCAGCCACTACCATGTCTGTGCCTGCTCATGGACCCCATAGATCCAGGCCCAGATGTGGACTGACTTCCAGGCTTGACCTCACACCTGCCTTGTCACCTGGGCTCCTGCCTGAATGAACCTGGCTGTGATCTCTGGGCTTGCTTTGCCCACCTTGTTCAGATGTAGTACTGGGGGGGCTGCCAGCCATGAGATCTCCTTTCCCTCCCCTCACTTTAGGAGCAATCAGACCTCACTGCTCCCTGATGCCAGGAGTCCAGAGAAGAAGGGGATTTCAGCTTCCAGCTGAAGATGATGGCTGTAGGAGCAAGGGCAGTAAAGCTTGCTAACATTCCATGTTGTTAAGAAGCCTCAAAAGCTAATGAACAGATCTGCCCATCTCCTGTCTGTTCTTGTTCAGCAGTTTTGTTTCACTGACATATGGCCTTGCTCCTCTTGTTTACCAAGCATTTTGTCAGCAGAGTCCTGAGCTGCCATCAGGTGGCCTCTGTTTGGAGTAGCTCAGCTTCTTATCTTGTAAGCAAAAGATAATGTAGTGGAGTAACTTGGTCTTGTAATCGAAGCTGAGTGGTGATGTAGGAGCTGGCCAGTTGATGTGGCCTTTCAGGTGATCAGGCTGTGATCTCTGTGCTAGAGATTTCCATTCTCTGCATCCCAAAAAAACAGCTTCAACAAAATAGCTGAGGCAAGACACAAACAGATGGTGAAATAATAATAATAATAACAATAAGTTATAAAATGCTTCCTTAGGCAATAGAAAATTCTGTTCCTTTAGACATTGTTTCTTCTGAGCAGGTAACTTGGCTCAAGTTCATAGGGCAGCTGTTTAAGGTTTGCTGGGCAGTAGCTGTACTGCCATTAGCCATTAGTATTAATGACAAGAGTGTCTCTAAGATCAAGAAGATGTCCTTAAAGTAGCCATTATCTAAGACAGTAGCAGATTTTTATCTCTGGCTTAGGTAAGAATCTGTTCCAGTGGAAGAGCAGCAGTTCTGCACTAAACATCTGATAGCTCCATTTGTGAAATGGGCACCTTGGATACAAGACAGGAACAACAAGTCCAAGAAGAATGTGGTCCTCCTTAATGCCTGAGCCTACGGCTGAACTATGAGAAAGCATTGAAGCCTCCCCTCAGTTGACTGCAGTTTTTGAAGTGTTGATGGTAATCCGTTGCTTCATCCCTTCTAGATCTCTTTGGTCTTGATTTCAGGCTCCAGAGTTGAGTTGTTTTGACTCTGAACTTCAGTCCTCAGTTCATGAGTTTTTCCTCATCTTTTAGAGACATGATGGCTTTCAAAGACAAAATTCCACAGGATTTGCTTTAATGTTTGAGTTGCTTCGGGTCTTTGTTGGAGCTTGTCCTCCTAAATCTCATCGGGTTGTGTGCTGATAGCTCTTCAGTTAATTGATATCCTCTTTCTAGATCAATTCTGTCCAGATTTCTTTTGAATGCTGTCCCTAATTTGTGCAGAGCTCATCTAATAAATCTCTACAGCTGTGATCCACAGCTTTGATCATCAAAAGCATGTATGTTTTTCTACATTTCCTGTAATTGTGGAAGACTCTCTCATGTTTCTCTTACCTTGTTTTCTAATAGGATGTAACAAAAAAACGATGTACTGTGCATCAGAAAGAGCAACTGGCTCTTTGTATAATCATTAAAACAAATTGCTTTGCTGGCCTCTCTCCAAGCAAGGAGATATAGGTTGTCTTTCTTCTACTTGATGCCAGTTTTCTATGGCCAGTTTCCTAAAACTTTCTCAAATGGGGCCTGTTTTGTCCCCTTTGTCTAGTTGAGAACAGTTGCATAAAAATACAGTGGTGTTTCTGTGTAGACATTCACTTGTAGCTCAAGGAAATACCTACTTCTGAAATTCCAGATTCCACTAAATCTGTTATGTTCCTCGTTCCTGTTGAAAGCAGTTTGTGTTTTAGTACACTGGCTGCTGTCATCTCAAGATGTTTTGATATCACTGGTTTCAGAAGATGAGGGTTTGTGTGGCTGAGAGGGGATGCACACAGGACAGATAACCCCTTTAAATATAAGTAGGATCCTTTCTGAAAGCATTGTAGATCCCAATGGAATGCTCACCTGTCAACAGATCTTGTTCTTGTTTCTCTCAGGCACGAGAACACATGTAACTTCTGGAACCACCTTTTCATCAGGAGAGCATCCCAGCCGACATTTCCCATTCTTGCCAACACGTAGGTTAGCATATTGTTGGGGTACACTTCCTTGCAGGGAAACAAAATTGTTAGGTGTGAACGTGTTGGTCCCTAATGAGGCACCTCAGAGTGTAAAGAGTTACAAGAGATGGGAAAACGAGCTGAAAGGGTATTATACTCATCCTCTTGTCAGTGTTTGGGATGGTGAGGCTTGCAGGGTTGGTGGTGCCTGGTTGGAGCAGTCCTTCCTCCTCCTTCCTGTGTGAGCTCTGAAGTTTCTATATTGCTGTAGTTTCAGGCTACGAATAGCCAAATTTCAGAAGTCACTACCCCCTTCTGGAGGGAAAACCCACCAACCCCCCTACAGTCAGGGGAATGTTGGGTGGCTTAAAAAAACCCACAAACTCCAAACATCCAAACAACTATTTTATTTTTTCCCCTCAGCCCCTCATCTCTAAATAAATAAGCTAATTCTTCTGGATTTGGAGCCTAGTCGATGCGTTTCCTTTCCGTGGGAGCCATGCACCTCTTGCTGTATTCCTTCAGCATAGTTTGTGCCTCGCTTGGCTTGACTTCAGCTTTCCACGGCGGTTCATCCGCACCTCCAAGGGTGCGCTTTGAGAGATGAAATTTTGAGTGGCAGAAGCCTTGTGTTCCCTTCGAACCATTAGGACGCTATATTACTTCGAAGTGTGAAATAGAAAATAGTTACCGAAATAAAGGTGATAATGCTTGCTACTTGCTGTCAGTCATCAACTTGGTAAACCTTCCAGAAGGTAAAAGGGTTGTTGTGATTCATTTCACAATGAAGTTGCTGTGCGGTGTAAAAATAGGAGCGTGCTTTCATGTGAATATGACTGTTTGTAACACTGTTCATTACCTCAAAAGATTTGGCTTATTGCCTGCAAAGGGAAACAAGAGGCTATTTCGTTTTTGGTACTTAATTTGTGTCACACAGGGTATGTAAGAAAGACGTGGTATTCAAAAGGAACCCTTACTCTTTAGACATTATAAAAGCCTGCTGAAGAGGCTCTTGATCTTCCTATGTGTTACCAAGCATATAGCAAGTGTATTAATACCTTTGTGAAATGGCTCCTCTTAAAACTAGTACTTGCATTGAATCTGAACCAGCCTGTCGTACTCTTTCCTACCTTTGTGCAGTGTGCATTTGGTTAATCAGCTTTAAACAAGAACGCAGTGTAAGCCCTTGGACTGTGTTACTATTTACAATGTTTATTTTCCATCTGAATGCTAAGATAAGACAGTCCTATTACTTCAAAATTCAGTGTGGGTTTTTTGATGGTGTGATCTCAGAACACCCTCCTTTTTTTAATACTACTGGTGATAAATACAAATTTGCATGGTTAATAAGATGGTGTGTATTATTCTTTTGCCATAGATATCCCTGAAGAAGAGGCCAGATACTGGACCAGAAAATTAGAACAAATAAATTCATTGGGAGATGATGAGGTAAATACTCAAATTGAAAGGTGAATGTAGCCTTGAATGTCTTCCAAATTTTATTCTTTCTGTTGGATTCCTGTGATTAAGGTGACTACCAAGTGTTCATTACAAGTCTTCCGTGAATTGTTTCCTCAAGTGTACTGTTAGTGTTAAGGAGAGGAACTTACTGGAAGTGCTTGAGTAGTGAGAACTGGTTTGTCGATGTGCATACATGCAGAGGGAAAGGTAGTATCATGCTTTACCTCACAAGAAAGCCAAAATTGTTTTTGACAAGCCGTGGTGGGTTCTCTTCATTTGTGAAATCAAATCAAAAAGAACATTTTTGTAGTTGGTTGCTTCTGGGAAATAGACAAAGCAAGATACTGAATCTATCTTGGAACTGAGGACTGTGGGAAGTGTTAGCTTTTGTCCTAATCTAGTTGTTAATGGCTCAGGTAATAGGAATCTCTTATCGTAACACCTGCTAGCTATGGATTTGGTTTCCTGGTTTTTTTTTCTTTCTAGCCTGTACTTGGCTAAACAGCTATAAACTAAAAGTTAGAATTTGGGGTTTTTTTTGTAGGAGAGGCTGTTACATGATTAAAATGTTTCTTTACAGTTCGTACTGTTTGGAAAATAAGATCTGACATGTTAGTACCTGTGTCAGAACTTCTGCATTTTAAAAGAAAACAAAACACCTTGCGTGTGAATTCTGGTCATCACTGAGTAGGAAAGTGGTGCTTGCTAAAACTCTTAGTAGGGCTCTTTCCCTGGCAAGATAACTTGTAAAATGTTCTGCCAGTGACTCTAAGAGGCTTTGTTCTAGGATCCTTCATCTCCAGCCCCTTACATGAATCACTTTGGTTACTGTGCACATGGAGAAAAATAGGATGGGTTTTCTTTTTGATTCAGGATGCACCAGTGTTGGTGTGTATAAAAACACATCTGCCTGAGAGCAACCTCTCCTGCCTTCCTAGAAGTTTGAGAACTTCTTGAAATTGATGACAAGCTCAATCTGTGGCCACAGGCCACAAGCTTTGGCCTGTGGGTGACATGGCCGTGGTGCCTCCTTGCTCCTGTGGTCTGTGGCTGCAGTCTGTGCTAGGTGCTTTGGTGAAGCATAGGTGCCCTCTAGTGCTCCTCGGAACTGGTGCTTGCTGAGAGGTGCTCCTGGGCTTTGTAAGACAACCCTTGCTCTGGAGTTCATGTGAAGTCCCTGCTTTTATTACATACTAGTAACAAAATCACGTCTCTCTACCTGTGACCCGACAGTCTCAAACTGATTATGGGTGTTCCCTGTCACCAGTGGGAAAACACAAAGAGGAACACCTGTTCAGGGCCTGACCTAAGGTTCATCTTGTCCCATGTCTTGACAGCGACCCAGAGTGGGGATGACATCTTCCTAATTTGCAGCGATTGATAGCTCAGGGACTTCCAGAACCAGAGGCAGTATCTTTGTGTTTAACAACATTTGATGGATTTTTCTTCTTAGATGCGAAGTGCCTTTAGAACGCGCCCAGGTCAGTTATGTTGTAGCAAAGGAATTCAGCACCTTAACTGTGCATTGCCTGAAGAAATGCCTTATTTGCTCTGAGCAAACAAACCCGATGTTGTGAAACCAAATGGGAGTAGGTTCATTTGGAGAAATTGAATGACTGATGCTCATACATCCACTCCGGCCACTCGGCTTTGCAGACTTTGCCTTCTTACATGGCTTTTGGGCTGCAGAGTCCTAGTCTGCACAGTATTAAGCACAGGGCAGCTTTGTGCCTTTATCTTCTCTTTTGTGCATTAAGTTCATCTACCTCTGTTTGAGACCAGGGACAAACAGACTAATGTGGCACAGCAGTATTCAAGAAGCAGGGTAATTTGAAGTCCAAATGATGTCATAAAAATGCTTTCCAGTCTCTATTCCTCAAGTCTTTAGTTTTCTTTTTGAGGCTGCTGATAGCCATTGGGCTGATGCTTTAAAATGAACAAATTACTGCCCTTTTTGTTACTCTTGAGTGTATTCATTCAGAAGCCATTGCTGTCCTGGGCTGCTGAGACTGCTCATCAACTGAACTTCCCTCCACCACTTCCTCAACGAGGCAGTGGCGTGAGATCCAGCAGTTCGTGTTTTCTCAATCCTGATTAACTCAGTGAGGTGGCAGTTTGCTGATGATAAGGCTAACCACCTTTCAGGATCACCTGTGCATTTTTAAACAGCTCAGATCAGAAAATCGCCACAGCGGAAGTCTCCAGGCTGTCACCTTCCATGTACAGCACTTGTCATTAATCCTTACCGAATCCAAGGAGAGGCTGTCCGGTCACCCTAATTTTCACAGATTGCAGCACCAGGTTGATAAAGTTGTCACTTCCTTTGTTGTCAGACTGGGGTTTTTCTCCTAGCAAAAGCTGTTCTCGTTATTTCGCTCAATTGTCCTAATTTTCTCATATCTCTGTGTAATATGAGGCAGAGAATAACAAAATAATACCACGAGCATTCCCTTAGGGAATGCTTTGATGCTGTAACAAACAGCTTTGTAAAAAGTCAAAGCTGGCTAATTGAAATATCTCTATTTTCTCTAACTTGGTATTAAATGAGATGAAAAAAAATGCTTCGCTTGGGGTGTAAAGTAGATCACAGGAGAGTTTGGAAGTGTTGGCTGGGCAAACATTGCGCTACTGTCCTGCTGGGCACGCTAATTAACTTACCACTTCAATCTTCTACTTCAGTGTACTCTGCTGTGAGCCCCCCATGAGTTTGGATCTGTTGAAGCTGGGCTTGAGTGTCTGAATATAAATGGGTTTATGCTCAGTTCTGAGCTTGCCGTTGCAGTGACATCGTGGCAGAGAATCAGATCCTTTCGGTGTCTAATTTGAGGTCTCGCAGATGAGGATGGGGCCTGTGCTTGTGGTAAAGCAGACTTCACCTTAACCAGATGTTCGCTTTGTAACGGCGGGTTTTGGCACGAAAAAAGAGGAGGCTTCTGGGAGTGTTTCTGAGTATGGGTATACAGGAGGCTATTTAACACGTTGGTACTACCAGGGATGTTTTCTTTTGTGTGGCAGGCCGTAATCCTGAAAGCTGTTTCATAAAGTTACCATTTGCTTTCTTATTGATCTGAGTTCTCTTTTTTTCCCCTCCTCCTTTAGTATTCCTTCCACGAGGAAGTCCAGAAGAAACCATTGCCCAGTGCTGCCTCCCAGTGTTGTAAGTTAGACTTTTATTTCTTCTCGGTATTTTTTCCTCTTTTCAGCATACATTTTTTTCCTTCTCTGGGTGGTTACCAAACGATGGTTAATCTGAACAAATTTTTTCTTGTTAGAAGAATCTCTGTGAAGTCATTAACTTGTGCCAGTCATGAGAAACCGCGTCCCTCAAAATGTTGGTCTAAGGCTTCTGATGCTCGAAAGTGAAACCGGGCATCGAGTCTTTAACCTCTTTGTGTCCTCATGTGGGGTAGGAACACAAAATGTGTTCAGGGTCACCCGGATTGTTCAGGCACTTGCAATATTGACACAAGGAAGAAAAAGCTGAGTTTTTTCTTATAACTGTGTCAGGCTGTGTTCTCTTTAAGCGTCATGCGTTTAATATTAGTTTTTTATGACTTTGGAATGGAATTTGAAAAGAAGGAGAATAGATGGAGACAGGTACTGCCGGTAGCCTTTTAAAATGCACCACAGGTTTGCGTAGTTGATGCCTAATTTCTTTGATATTACTTTTCAGTGCTGTGTTGATGGATGAAAAATATCTTTACTAATTTTGCTTATCTCATCTTGCATTTTTTTTTATGCTTCTGAAAACATGGATGGAAAAATAACCTAGCTGTATCTGATGGTTTGCAAAATTAGATTTCTGAAAAACTGCTTTTAATGTACAATAGATGAAAGCTCAGTGATGTCTCTTATGAATGTCTTATCTACTTTTGGCAACAACATTAATAAAATTCAAGTCTCATAATTTAAACAAATCTTTTATCCTCTACTTCAAATCCTATAAGATGTGCATATTACACTTTCCAGGCAGTTTATGCACTAGGCTGATTATAGGATCTCTACAAAACTGTTAACATTAGAAAATGTTAATTACTGTTTACCTTTTTTGAGTAGAATCAATTTATCTGTATACTGTTATTATGTTATCTTAAAACTATCTTCAACAAAACATGGACATTTAACCAATTGCTTAGGAAATCTGAATGTGTTGCGTAGCTGGGGCATGTACAAAGCTTTATGAAAGTTTGTGGTACCTTAAGTAGCAACAAATGTCTCCTCTTCTTCTTCTTTTTTTTTTTAAGTGTATGTAAGGAATAAAGTGATTTTTGTTGTTGTTGCTGTTTGTTTTTATATAGTCAGAAGGGCACAGTTGATTTATAAAGCTTATTTATAAGAACTGTTGTTGGAGAAGCAAATATTTGACCAAATCATACCGGCATAGTATGCAGAACCCCTAATGTCAAAAGAGTGAAGAAAACCAGTCTGATATGAAGTGTCCATGAGATGAATGTGTTACTTGCTGAAATGACTTTCCTGGCTGTGTGCCCTGGGCTTTGCTTTTGTTCGAGAGAGCCTGTTTTAATTGACTCTTTGAAGTATTTCAGGTTTATGGGTAAATTAGGAGGAATGCTTCAAGTGCAGGGGAGGTAGTTGCGCTTGTTCCCGCAGCGTGGTGCTTTTGCACCCTCAGGCTCTTGTAGCCGGTTTCTTCCTTGGAGGACCCTCTCAGCGCTTCCAAATGGACATTCTACAAGAGCAGAACTGCAGCTGCCCTTCTTGTGTTGCCTGTTCGCAGCCTGCCTCCTGCTAGAAGGTGACCTTTTACAATAATTAATCGAAGGCCCCTGGTTTGAACACTTAATATCGCGTAAGAATTAATTTAATCATTCATGGGCTTAAAACGCTCATTAGAATTGATGTTAAATATTTCATAGCAGTATGTGATTAATGTACTTAAGAATTTTCTAGTAATTCAATAAAGCTTGTGGCACTGCGTGTACTTTTGCTTATCTACTCCCTGTAACTATCCAACATCTATGAATATCTAATTATTTACACGGACAAATATAAAATAGACATTTAATTTAGAAGTACTTCTGAAAAATGAACTCTGCCTGCGTCAGTCTACAATTTGTAAGAATTGTAGGCTTGCTTGAACGTAGCGTAGTCCTTCAGCCCAGAAGATGAATTGATTGTTTCTCTATTGAAAGCTGACGTGACCTTTGCATATGAGGCAGGACTCAAACCCCTTTTACATACAAGTAGGGTGCGTGTCCTTCCCTAACCTAAAACATGTGGAGTATGGAGTGTTCTAACTTGCCATGTGGGTAAATAATTGATAGATCTATTTTTAGATACAATAAAAACATCCTTGAGAACATTTGTAAGACTCATGCAATTTTCCATCATGATGTGCTAGATGAGACGTGATCGCTGCTGGGAGCAGGACAAAATCAGCTGGATAACAGATTAGGCAAAAAATCTGAGTATGAGTAGGTTTTCCCCATGAGAAAGTCTTCCCAAATCCTAAAAAAAATCAAAGTTAACTTTAAACCTGGTGCAGTGAACCACTCCATATAGCTTGCGTTTCAAGAAATAACAGTATAACTGCATGTGCCACTGGTGTCCAGCTTAGACCTTTTGCAGCTCTCAGAAGATTCTTCTGCCTTCTTTTTTTCTAACTTGAGAAAATCCTACTCCAGCAGGCAGGGTCTGGTTCATTAAATGGGAAAATACATGTCCTTACATCTTAAAACTAGATTATTTTTCTGTCCTGTTCTGCTTCTGTGTTTTCCGTACATGTCTGTTCCTTTTCCCAGACCACCTTTTCTTGTGTTGATTTCCCCATCTCCTCCAGGATGGAGCAGCAGGGTGTGAGAGAAGAAAGCTGGGCAATTTCTGAAAGCCACCATCTAATCTGTCAGGGTGGGTTTTCATCTCTGCTCTTGTGTGGGCTGCTGCCTTGGCATGATGCCATGGGAAATCTCAGCCTAGACCAGGTGCTCTAATTTTTCCAGAGGTGATGGAGCTTTCAGGCCCACTTTCAGGGTCTCAAATGTTGCTTTGCTCTTAAAAGAGTCTGACCCATTATTTCTGAGCAAGTGTGGGATTCAGGGTTCCTACCTAGACTTAAATGAAGCAGGTGGATCAGTTCCTGTACGTGCAATTTTTGCCAAACCCTACTGATTTTGATGCTTATTCTCTCTCTCTTCATCATATGTAGCCATTTCATTTTTATGTCCCAACTTCTGTGCTTCCCTAGATATTTTTCCTGCCCCAGAAAGATCACATTTGCAATTGATTTAACTTTCAGTGATGCCAAGCAATAAGCAAAGCACTATAGTGCCCACGGACCCAGTTTTGTTTGCATTTCTATTAAATGTAATCATAATTCTTAATTTCCTGATCCCTCATTGCTGGATAACTGCAGCATCCTCATCCTGGTTTGTACCCACAACCTGAAACTGAATGTGAATTAAAAAGAAAGCAAGCTTTTATTGTCTGGAAATTCGATTTAAATGGAGCAGATTGAAAATACTGTTATTGGATTACTTGGGCGTTCATTTGAGTCAATAAGCTCTAAGTTATTTGTTGTGGTAGGTATAGATTTATTTTCCTTGTATACTCTGGCAACATAGAAGTCCATTATAATCCATAAGTGAATCGCTCTGTGAGTATTTTAAACACAGCTTTGACTTGGAGCAGACAGTGTGCAAACGGGAATGAGAAAGGTGTTCTCTCTTCGTGGAAGCTAACTGGAAGTCTTAGTATCAGCTACCCTCAGTGCTGCCCTACACCTTCTATCAGGGAGTTTACAAATCTAGGAGAGAGCAGGTTTGTTCAGTATGGTTCTCAGGAAAAGGTGACCTAAGTGCCAGTAGATCAACCAGTTTTGTCTGTCTTCTTGTCTTTGATAATGTTTTGGGGAATGTCTTACCCTCCCTTCTCTGCATTTATGGTTTTTGTTTTTTTTTTTTTTCTTCCACTTCCTTGAGTCTGGGGTGTTGCTCTTCTCACAGTAAGACCCTGACAGACCACACCACACCGTAGCTCTGTCGTGCATGTCTTGGTCTGTAAAATCTGTCTACCGGGGCTGTGGTGTGGTTGGTGGGTTTTTTTTATTTGTTTGTTTGGTTTATTTTATTTTCTTTATTGTGGGATTTGCCTTTTTTTTTTTTTTTTTTTTTTTTCAGAAGGCAGCAAATGTGTTGCTTGGCTCTGGATTGAGAGTTGGTGCAACACGTAAGGAAATAACTTTTCCAATACACTGTTGTACCAGCCAAAAGAGTCAAAGCTGGCCAGTGCTTGGTCTGCCAGCAAATCAGAAAAGAGCAAGACATCATCTCTTCTGGGAGAATAAGAAGGAACCCCACATGCTATCTGGAGTCTGTGTGCCCATGCATGCAGGAAAAAAAAAAAAGCTACAACTTTGTTGTAGATTCATAAGCAGCCTTTTAATTCCTTAAAAGCTGGCAAAACGTTTTATACATATTAAAGGAACGGATGTCATTTGATGTCAGACCCATTTGTTGTATTGACTCTTCTTTCCCACTAATATTTGAAGGAATCTGTTTCTGCAAAATGCCTGTTAGTTCTCTTTTTAGCTCAAATTCCATGGGTCCGTGGTGCTTTCTGTGGCGCTGGTGAGGAGCNCACTGTGGACACCAGCATCTTTAAGGTGCCATTAAGATGCCATTGGGCTGGAGCTGTCACACCCCACTGCTAGGATTTCCACGCCACGGATGGTACAGTTCTAGCAGAAGCGGTAGCAGCGAGTGCACAGATGTGGGCAGGCTCTGGCTTCAAGGCAGTTGGATGAAGATCTTGCTCTAAAGAGTATGGTTGGCAGAATATGTCTTGCAGCATGTTTTCATGGAGTGAAGTGATGGCCATCCAAGGTTACGCATTCATGCGTCTGACCGTGCCATCTTGGCTGCTGCCCACTAGTGTTCAACTGGGTGGGCTGACCCTGTGGCAGCAAGTGTCCTGAAATGACATCCTATTAAGAGATATTTTTGTTGTTGTTGTTGTGGTTGTGGGTTGTTTTTTTTTTCCTCCCCCTCTTTGGTAACAATATATACAAAAATTATCTGCTGTACCAGGCTCTTGAGACAAGGCAGCATCAAAACATTTTAAGCAGGCCACAACTTGACTATCTTAATTGTTGATGGAGATGTGTGATCAGTGCAAGTGGTAAGCCTTACAACAGTCCTCAACAATGTTCATGTTAAGTGTAATTCAAAACAGAACATGCAAATGAGTTTGGTTTTTTTTCTTTTTTAAATGAAGCCAGATAGAGGAAAAACTACTCTTGTCTGTACAAGTGAAACCCTTGTACGGGCTGTTCTGTGGTAGTTTGCTGATGGGCTGGGAAAGTTCATTGCCCTCTCTGCTTTTGGGTGACTGGCAGCTCCTGTTCCTTTTTTGTTTAGTATAAATCCCGTCTGAGAGACTTGTTTTCCCGTGTCTTTGTGGTGCTTACTTAAATAAGCCCCAAACCTAAAACCCAGGCTTACTGCCTGGGCTGGCTGAAGGCACAATAGGTCTACTTGAAGGAATGCAGATTCAAGGTTTTACTCTCAAATGTCTGCCTGCATTTTTAGGATAAAGCTGCTACTTTAGGACTGGCTATGCCGAAGGAAAAGTACTCATCAAATGGAAGTTAAACATGAAAATACTGGCTGTGTTAGAAGATTTTACAGTAACAAAGTTCAGGTTACTGCTGAACTCTAGAGGACAGCAGATCTGTGGTTTTGCTGCTGATACTCAAAATGTACTTTGTTAGTGGTGTTTTCCTAGAGGATGTGGTGTGCTCTGAAAGGTGTTGACAAGGAAATAAAGCTTTGACTTTTAAATAATCCCCAAACCTAAAACTCTTCCTGAAACACTGATAATACTAACGTGTCTCTATAAGCAGTGATCAAAAAAGAAAAAAAAAAAAGATAGATGCTAGATGCTTGGTTAATCATTCTAGGTTTCATAATTTGTTTAGTACTCTTCAGGAATGCTCCCTTTTTTTTTTTCTGGTGGGGATTTTTTTTTAAGGACACTGAAACTTTATTAGTCATCCTTTAATGTCATAGCAATAATAGAAAATTAATTTGAATTTTGTAACCACACTGGAATATAATCTTTTTAAAAATTAGATTGAGGATTTTAACATGATAGAAAAATTATTGCTCAACTTTATACACAAGCCATGAATATGTGTCCTTGAGCAAAGAGGCCTGGACTGAAAGTGCAAGATTGAAAATCACAAGAAAAAAAGGCAACAAATCTTTTATCACTGCTGTTGTAGGACATTATATTCCTCTTTGCTTTTATGCATGTATGTAATGTTAGGTGATCCACTTTAGTCCAAAGCTGTATCTCATGAGGGCCAGTCTTGCTGGTTCTTGTGTTTACATCTTTTAGACATTTTCTTAGTCTGTGTGACTCGGTAGCCCAGAAACTTGTAAGATGAGACAGCTGTGTTAGGTGTTAGTGCAGGGATGGAAATGGGACAGTTTTTTCCGTTGTGCATAAAATTAAGCGACTCTTTGCCTGATTCTTTTTATTAAGAGTTATTAATGATTTGGACAAGCTTGCAATAGCTCAGTGGATATTCTCCATGATTAGATGGTCATCTAAGCCCTGCCTAAACTCTCAGCTCGCAATCCAATTTTGTTCAGCCATGGTAAAGGTGGCCAGAAGTGCCGTTTCATTTAGTGGAATTAAACACTCCGAAATTCTGTCATAGCCTGAGTGCCAGACTGAAGTGAACTGTGGTGAAAAATAGGGATTAGTGAGAGCACTTGTGTTGTACTCTGGTACCTGTCCTTGTCTCTGTCAGCTTCTTCTAGCTCACTCTCCTCCTGTGCTTTCTTACCTCCTTCTGAGCAGAGGTCTTAGCCTTCATCTGTGGTGTTCCCGACCTGAACTGGAAATGGTGATACTTGTTATGGCACCCTCTCGGTCGTCCTGCTTGCTGAAAACTTGGCTTTGTTATAAAACGCTATTCTGTGTTAAAATACAACATGGCTAGTTTTGGCAAGCACATTGAATACTGGAAGAATGTACATTTTTATGGAATCTGAGATCTCTGTGCGCCGTGTTGGGGGCCTTAGGAGAAAAAGAGATTTATTAAATCTAAAATAAAGAACTGACCACAACATGCCCATCTCTGTATTCTATAAACAGGACTTTATCAGCACCAAATATAGTATAATTTGCTGAGCTCAGTTCACTTTTATAAACCTGTTTAGATGATCTCTGTTGTCACTCAGCACGGGATATAACAGGAGGATTAATTTATCAAGATGACTGTAAGCAGTGGACAGCAGTAAACAATAATGTTGTGATGAGGATGGTAGGTCCCAGTGACTCTGAGAGACTTGTAAACAGAAATAAACCAAAATGGCACGCAGGCAATCAAATTAGCCTGCATTAAAAACTTGGAATATTCAGCTTTTCTTCAGTGTCCCTGCTGATCCAGGCTTGACAGTGTGAAGCGAGGAGGAGGAGTTCCTCCTTGAATAGTTGCATAATTGAGACACAGAACGAGCATATGTTATGTTCAGCTAACTGTGGGAACTTAGATGTGCTTTATAAAACGTGTTAATGACAAGAATGTTGTAGCTTCCAAGGCACCAGGCTGCTGGCATCACTTAGTCCTTAATTGGAGGTTTATATAAAAGCTTATTTTCTGAGTACTGAAACTTACGAATACAAAATAATGTGATAACCAAGACACACACTGTTGGTATTTAAGAGCACACAGAGTAACTAGTCTGATTTGTCTGTATCATCTATTCCAGTGTTAATATGTGATGGTGGTGTATGTTTTCAGACTTGCAACTTTCCATTTTGTGTCTGCCTGGATTTCTTGGTGTCTTCAAGTTTATACAGGCTTAAATTTGTTCCCAAAGGTGATCTAGAAGGGTTATTTTTTTTTTTTTTTTTAACAAATTGAGGTTATGCATATTATTTTTATGAAGCAGAAAAACAACTTGAAAAGGCTGAAATGAAATTCTGTTTTCATTAACCTTCAAAATATCAAGACTGTCAGCCCAGGTCTTCTGCGATTATGCTGAAGGTCTGAGATATATACTGTTAGCTCCTGAATCTTAAATGAAGCAGCATATGTGTTGAATCTTTAATAAATTAATCTTTAATCCAAAAAAAATCTTAGACTCTGAAGCGAAGTGGGTGTTAGCAAAAACAAACAAAAGCGGCGGAGTTTTGAGATTTTTGCCTGAAAAATCCCTTGCTCCCTGTGACTGCATCTCCTTCTGTTTGCTCCTGCAGCGTTGCCTTCCCAGTGAGTCTCTCTAGTTGTAGCCCTGGTCAGCCAAGACCCAACGTCTCATTGTGAGGGGAAAACTTGCAGGTTAAGGAGCTGGTGTCACAAGGTAGCTGCTCCTCTCTCCGCACTGCCCCGCTTGGCATCCACAGCTATTTGTCTGTCAACCCAGTGGTCTCTAACGGGCCTTTGAAAGCTTGTGGGATCTTCTCCCTGTTGAAAAGGAACGTGGTAGCAGTAGGGCAGACAGGTAGGTAGCTGGCTCAGGGATATACCACTGTCTGTTTGAAGACTGTTGTCTACGGGAGGTGGTAACGTTTTTCCTCCGAAGACCCGCCTTGTATCTGCAAGGCTTTGGTTTTTTGCATTGGGTTTGCTCCTGTTTTCAGTTTGAAGCTGTGAGTAGTCTTGTGCCAACCATCGGGCCGTTTGCTGTCACTGGAGACAAGGGCTAGGAACGGTGAGGTGATTTCAGGGGTCAGGCCTGCTGGTTTCCCTGATAGAGCCATTCAGTTCCTCTGTGCAGGTTACAGCGGTTTGAGCTGAGGTTTGTGCAGAGGCTGTCAGCCTTGGAGTTTTGTCTTTGGGAAAAGGCAAGCTGCATTTCCTTTAGTTTTTCTGATCTGTATGCTGGCTTTTGAAACTTATAGTGTATTCTAACATCTCTTACCCAGTTGCTTTGGGACATTGCAGGTACATTCGCTTGTGAATAGTGCCATGGGCCTAACTAGCAGGTAGTCCAAGTGCAATAATGTTGTGCCACTGCAGTTTTACTGGATCTTCAGTCATAATCCAGGCTGCAAGTGCCTGAATGCTGGGTTCTTTTCCTCTTGCTGTTTGTCTGAGATAGGAACCTTTTGATGGGAGGGGGTGCTGAGGTTGCTATCACGTGTGTTTAGTAGGTTGAGATTTTCAAGAATAAGATGCACATAAGCTATTGTTTGGACTTACCCATCAATAGGAAATTGTCTTCTCTTTGACGTGAACTGTTAATTACAGCAAATTAAAGCTCAAGGCCTGCTCAGTATGTCAACTTCTTGCTCTCTTTCCTCAATCCTCTCCTCATGTCCCTTTCTTCTGCTCCTGCTCTCCATGTCTCTTGTTTCCATACTTTCTGTTGTCTTCCCTTCTCGTCTCTCTTTGGTACATGTGTTTTACTTCTGTTTGCTTTGCGAGCTTGGTGGCATGTTCCTGTATATCCTCATCTTTTCCCCAAGCCTCTGTCAAAGCTGATCATTAGCCAATTTGTGGATTTCTGTTATTGTAATAAAACAAGCCTGAGATGATGGCCCTGTGGTCAGGCCATGTAAACACTGGCCAGTGGATCCTGGCAGGCTTCGATGCATCTGGTTACTTCTTCATCTTGCCGGCATGACTGGCCCAGATGCATTGTCCAAGTGGTGGCTTGTCACACTTGCTGCTGTGGACCTAAGAAGAAGCACATGTCATGTCTCAGATGTTAGTCTGTTGGTACTTCACCCTATGGAGTTCATTTTTTCTCACTTGTTAAATTGTGTAAACAAGAAAGAAGTTTGTATTTGTTACTCCTGTAGGCAGGAGGGGAATAACCCTTTTATAAACCATGGAAACTGTGGGTATTTCAGCGTTGTACCAGTTTGATATGTGGTTATTTCTAATTCAACCTCGTAAAAAATATAATTCAATTTTTTTGTCCGTGTGTGTACTTGTTCAGAGCTGCTTAATTTAATGACCAGAGCAAGCAGCCGTGTTACTTTCTTTTTTGCTCTGCTCCTGTAGGAGTCAGAAGGGAATGATCTGCCTTCGAAGCTATACTAGTTAACAGAAGTGCCACTTAGATTTGGGCTATGGCCATCCATGCCTGAGCACAGCACCACAAAGTGCAAAGCCTGGAGTCCAGGGACCCTGAAGTACTGAGATGTACCTGAAGAACTGCACACTTTGTAAACCTCTTATGTCTGAGAAGAAAGGAGAAACCTGGTTGTAGCTCTGATACACCATTATTTCCCAGATAAGGACAGAGGGTTAAACTCTGATTTGCCTTTTTTTTTTTTCTTTACTTTCTTTCTTTTTTCTTTGCCTTGGGGTGGTCTACATTTGTGCCTATTTCTCTTTTTGCTGCCCACTTTTTCTTCTCCCATTGAAATACATACAATACATGTCGATAGGGACTAGGCCCTCAGGAAGCCAAATTGTTCAAAAGGACCTGGCTGGCGTACTAGTCTGGTGGTGATTTCTTGAGGGCAAAGATATTGTCTTCACGAACTGTGTTTTTGCAATTTTAGGAAAAAGCAAGGACTAGTCCATTCTAATTTGTGAGTCTTGTTAATGAGGGCAGGGGGAGGGATTTGCTGAATACCCTGAGCTACCTCCCTCCTGGAAATGTGTGCCTAGCTGGTAGCTAGAGATGAGGCTGGTGGCCAGGACAGAAAGCTCTCGCTTGTTCTCTGCCTGAACATGGAGGATTGGTTTATTGCCTGCTGCACTTACACATCAACACTCCTATACACTTCACTTTTTAAAGCATTTTTTACACACCATCTTCTGAAAATGCTGATTCTGAAGCTTTTCTTGGAGTTGTAAGATGTCTTTATGCTTCCAAGGTTCTTCGAGTGTTGTATGTGGTAGTTTGTTGCCTCCCTCATACTAAGTATGACCTTGGGGTAACAACATGGATATTGATAAGTAATAACTTGGCTGTCTTGCCAACTTGCAGTTTAGCATGAGTTTGCTGTCACCTTTAATTTTAACATGGAGAGACTTGCTTACTGCAGTAGAATTAGCTTGTGACTATTTGCATCCTTAGGATGCTGAAAGGAGAAAGGTTTTCTGTCAGTGTGTATGTGTAACAGAATATCCGTCACTTAATGCTAATTTACATGCACACAGTTTTTCGTGCTATTATTACGAGTGTAGTGCTTTCACCACTGGGTTAATTTTGTTCTGGGAAGGGGGCAGGAAGGGAAGCACAAAGCAGCTTTTGCCACTTGACTTGCACAGTTTAGACAAGAATCAGATTCTTCTCTTAAGGACTCTTGTTTCTGGGGCAGTCTGTCTGTAATACCGTAACGTGTGTACTACGAAGTACAGTGTTAACCTGTTTTTGCTACTTGTCTACTTGTGTTGTTTTGTCTACTTGTGTTAATAAATGCATGATTGCTTAATTATTCCTAGAGTTTATGGTGATCTTAATCTTCAGTGTGTCTTACAAACAAACTGGATGGTGAAGAGTGATCCCCCAAATAGATTTAATGTTGGTTTTATAATGAAAAAAACCCTCTCACTTTTCAAGCTCGCAATCTATAAGGCATTTTAAATACATGTAAAGTATGCTTGTGGTTTGTTTTTCTAAGCTTTCTTTTTCCATTCCTATTCTTTGCTGCCATTTGTGTTACATGCAGGCAACTGGAGTTATTTCGGATGGGGAGAGCAGATGAGTACGTAACAATTTGATTTCTTGCAAGTTTTCTGATCCTATAGTGATGCAGCATGCTGTAGGACAAGGAAAGTGGAAATATTCATGCATATAGAAAATCTGTACCATTGTGTTTTCTTTCACTTCCACTGAATTATCCTATTTCCTCAGATGGCTGTCCATTCATTTTTTTTCCACTGTTTAGTTTTGTTTCGGACATGTTTTAAATGAGTTGGGAAGCTCGTGGCTTTTATTGGAATTTGAGGCTAAGAAGGAAGAATTGGACTATTCTTCTTTCCCCGTAAATATGATTCTGTTTCTCTGCTTGAACCCTGCTTTTTTGTTGGTCATTGAACCCACGTAACCCCAAGTCATTGTCTGGAGTAATTGAAAACCACAAGGGAATCTGCAGCAGGAGTGATCACAGACACTCCAGATACTACATATAGGAGCAAATCTGAAGGCAGAAATGGCTGGTGGACACCAATGTGACAGAAGGTATTGTAGCATATTCAAGCTCCAAGAGTCATTGTCACAGCAAAATATGGTAGGGTTTTGCTCTACCTAGTGCTCAGCAGGGTAAAACTGGGGTACCAAGGCTGGCTGTGGTATGTGGAGCCGATGCCCACACCGGAAGGCTGGTGTGTGAACTCTTGCAGAGGCCACACAGCTCGATGGTTTGGTTCATTTTTCCAGAAAATGTGCATCTTCACTTTCTGGAATTCTCACACGTTTCAACAGGCAAGGTTTCTGCCTCGGCTACCGTGCGTGGCTTCTCCTGCTTGTAGGGCCTGCAAAGATTGATCCGTCGGTCGTAAAACTCATGTGTCTATTCCCTGTGTCATTAAAAAAAAAAAGAAAAAAAGAAAAAAGAAAAAAGTGACAATGTTGCTAAGGGGGAACATGCAAAGAAAGGTGACTACTGCCAGCTGGGGGGAGAATCTGCCTGATGCTTTGCCATTTTTGACTTAGCAGAATTTGGAGAGGATATTCTTACTGCAGGCAAGTGACTTAAGTCTCATGACCAGCTAATGCTACGCTGCCTGTTCTGCATTTTAGAGGTCCTCCACCAGTGACTTCCCAGATTCTCCTCCCACAACACATTTTGTCCTCCTTTTTCTGCCATAATTTCTCTAGGCATCAACAATGCTAACCAGCCTCTTCACACTGTTAGTGTTGGATGTCTCCATTGTTTGGGGCTATTCTCAGAGGTGGGACAGGACAACTGAGAACTAACCAAAGTTGTGTACTACCAAAACAAAGATTAGTGTCCTAAATAGCTTTATTTTACTCCCCAGTTTTGCATGTTTGGGGGGGAAATGAGTTACTTAGGCATTGGCCAGGCAGAGATTTTGGAGGGTTGTGCAGAGGGTGTTTCTTCTGTTTATCTGCAGTATTGGTGTGTGGTGTTTTTGTTTTAAAAGGTGCTTGTAGTCATGGAGCTCCCTCTTTTCCTCCCTTCCACCCTCTACTTCATCCTTCCTGTGCTGTCCTCTTTGAAATCACATTGGCATCCTTGCAGGCAGGCTTCAGCCAGTGTTGATAACATTTCCAAGTGACCTCCTTTAGCTTGACGATGTAATGAAAATGTGCTTCTAAGGGCAAGCTGACAACAGCAGCTGAGAAGGAAGCAGGAGAAACAGCATGTTGGTAGCTGGAAGGCATTTTCCTGGTGAGAATTTCTTGGAAGAGAAGTGCTGCAGCCCAGAGCCTTGCTAGTGGGGCAGAGGGAGCTTTAGAGGAAGGGCATCTTGTGCTGCTGACCTGGTTTCATTTTAGGAAAGGGAAAGACTCAAAGAAGTAGGGTGGATGTTCAAGGCAATCTTTGCACTTCAGACTGCCAGTCCAGTTCTTGGCTGTTGAGTGTTTCAGCGGCAGAAAGTATCTTCAAGTGGGAAAAACAAGGTTATGAAAGCTCTTAAACTGAGGACTGAATATTGCTAACTTGCTTGTCTTAAAATTATGCAAATTTCTAGTGTATTTTTAAGTGGTGAGGGCAATAGGATGACTAATGACTTGCAAAACTGCACTTAAATAATTTCTCAAATCCTATGAGTTTTTAGCACGGAGAACTCTAGAAGAGCCTCAAAAATACGCCCTCTCATCCTTCTGAGATTCTTTTTTTTTTTTTATTCCTCCTTATTACTTCAGTAGAACTTTTTAAACTAGTATGTGTTTTGATTATGAGATTTCAGAAAGTGTACGTGGTTATCAGAAGTGACTGGTGATTTACTTAGATGGTGGATTATTGGGGTCTGAGACTTAAGGAAAGAAGTTGTTGACAGCTGCCATCAAAAGCAATTTAAGTGGATGAAGGGTGGGGAAGGTGAGTTGCAGAGGCCCTGGTGCGGAGCTGGCAGAGGTCTCTTCTGGTCTTGGACTGGAAGTAAGTCCTTCCTTTGGTTAGTACGCTTCCTTCTCTTCTGCCCTTATGAAAATAGACAAAAGCTGTGAAAGCTCAGTGGTTTATTTTGGAGAAGTAATAGGGATTTTGGGATGCAGAACCTTAAATGATCCACCTTCTTCGCAAGTGCCCGAGTTTGCTGGACTTGCTGCTTTAGTCCAAGTTAGTGGAGGATAACTGGACCCCAGCTCCCAGTGGCTGATGAGACGTCACTGCTAGAAAACCAGGAGGTGATTTCAACTCTTTGATTTCCTCTTTGAGAGGAGCTCCTGCTGTGCCTTGGGACCTTAAAACAACAAAAACACTTGTGAAAGTGCATTCATCCAGTCACCTGTAATAATTCTGCTGTTAGTTTCCCTTCCTGTCCTGAAGCTTGATGTGAAGAAACTTGCCAGAGGTTAAATGCAACTGGTAGAGCTGGCGTGACAGGACTGTGCAAAGTGGTTTTGAGGTCAGTGTATTAAAAAGTAAATGTGTTCTGCCTTGTAGCAGTGGTGTAATAACTTCTGGAGGTGTAGGAGTGGGGAGGAATAACAGGGCGCTTTGTATCAGAGAAGCAATCTCCCTTCTTGCTTTCCCCCACTCTTTGTAAAATCCTACAGTGTGATGTCACTGTCCAATGGGTTTTCTTCTTACGCTGCCTATATGCATGAATATTCAGTATTAAATATGAACATGAGCATGCTTCTGCCCTGCCCCCTTCAGCCTTACCCCCCACTCTCTACACAGTGGGTCCAGCAACGAGGAAACAGCTTTCATCCCTTGAGAGCTCTTTGGTACCTGTGATATTTCTCTAACTGGGATAAAAATATTACTGACTTACTGTGTTTATTGTGTTATGTATCTTGTTATTAATTAACCGATCTTCAGAGGCTGAGGCTAAGCTACAGCCTTCCTTAGAGAAGACTTGGTGTGTCGTCTGTTTGAAGAAGACTGTGCTTGGATTTATCACTCTGTGTGTGTTGTGAGGGATATTTTGCTGAAACACGGGCTGTAGTGCCTGACCCCTCCTCCTGAAGGGATGCTGCGTCCCCAAAGCTGCTTCTTGTCAGCAAGTTCTTGTCAGTCTCTTGCTTAAATGAAATTTAACTATCAGGTATGTTAATGAGTGGGGTCATCACCACATACAGGCCTTTCACTGTATACTTTCTTGCAAAGGTACTGTGCTATAAGCCACGTGTGGGCCAGGTTTTGGTGCTTTTAATTAGGCTGAGCACTGTCTTCATTTGTGAACACTTGTGTTAAGTGAAGTGATTGTTTCCTACAGGGTAGTTGCAATGAGTAAGACTTTCTCGAGTTGGTATTTATGAGTTAGTTGGGGATTTCTGCCTGGTATTAACATCTACGGATGCTGAAGGTACATCAAAGAAACAGTGTGTTCCTGCCTCATCCACGTTTGTGATAGCCAGAGCCTTGCATCCTTTAAGCATGTCCCTGGGGAGGCATTAGGTGTCATGACCTCTAAGAGACTTCCTCTTGCTAGACACCAGTAAGAGCTGGGGGAAATTCTGGTGCCACCTTTTATAGACGTGTACGCTGTAAATGGTTGATTAGCATTTAAGCTAATCAACTATTTTTAGATGTTGCTTAGAGACGCTGTGGTTCGAATGGGAGATCCTCATTTGATAATGCAGAGGTGAGATGTGATGGCTGGTTGACAAGTCCTTCTGCGACAGTCTGATCGGGGACTTCAGAGATTTCTGAGCCCCCTGGCAGGACAGAGTTGCTGACCTGGAGGAGCTGTGCCCTCCTACCTGCGCACCCTGCTATTAACTTTAGCCCACAGTTAGCGAGTTACTGGACCCACTGCTATTTTTACCTGGACAACTGCACTACTGATTTGTATTTGTTCTTATACTGTTGTGGTGAGATAAACTGTTTATCCCTAAAGCTATTGATCTGATGTCTTTTACCAGATCCCAAACTTGTAACTCATTTGAGCTGACTTAAGCCCCTACAAGTGCTTATAATGATTATGCAGCCACAGCTGGAGGAACTTTGCAGCATGCCAGAGTTATTTAGGCTTTACCTTAAATGAAGGTTACATCTGATGGGAAGAAGAAATCAGTTGAGCAGTGAAGTGAGGCATTAGAAAGCTCTTTGAAACAGTGTTTTGGTCCTAATAAAAGTAATTATTGTGCATTAGATGGTAATAGCTCAAGTGTTCGGCAGTGACATTGCTCAGCTGAGTCATAGCTTGTTGTCCTTCTGAGGATGGTGTGTGCCTTGTGATCCGCAAGTAGATCGGCCCTTGATCCACAGGCTGGAAGTCTGGTGCTTCTCAGAGGGATTTGGTACTTTGACCCACCAAATGATTTCTGTGTAGCCCATCTTGAGTGTTCCTCCTAAGCACTGAACTGTAATAAAATTGATGGACGCTGTGCTTTCGATAAAGCTGAATAAAGCAGTGCACGATTGCTGTTCACTTCTATTCAATTGGCTGAAGACTGACAAGAACTATGCAGCATTTAAACTACTAAAAAGCAGGAGGCCTAACTCCATTTTTGTTATGGACAATCAAATTGAATTGATGGTACTTAAGAGAGCAGAGCTGGGCATTTTCCAGTGTTTTGTATTTTGCAGATGTGTTTTCTGCATGGGGCTGTTTTCTGCTCAGGGTTGTTTTCTACTCTTCCATCCACTTGATGGAACTGATGTTTTCTTACTCAGTTGGGAAGGAAACTGAAAACATCATGAAGAGCAAACTTTACTTAGGATTTAAAAAAAAAAAAAGGAAATTGAATTTGAGGTCTGGGAAGTGCCAATGGAAGAGAGAGGTGTTCCCTGATGCTGCGTTCCATCTCCTTGGAATTTCAGCAGTTAAACTCAGGGTGTTTTTTAAGGATGTGGCATGAAAGAAGCCCTTCCACTTTATTACTCAGCCTCATAGTGAATGGCTGTGTAGGGCAGATACCGCTGAATGACTTACTAGAGGAGGCTTTAATTTGATTGTCCTTTTTAGACAGGCTTTTGGTGGCGGAGAGCGTGGATAACGGCTGATCCTTATTTTCCTTTGTTTCAAGCATGTGAATGGCACACTCCACTGCCATATGGTGTGTGTATTTCACTTAGAGCTTGCAAAGATAACCTTGCGTTCTGCGCAGCCAAACACAGCTGTACATCAGTGTTGTCTGTTTGATACCTCTTCTACCTATGACTCTGCGTTGCCTTTTCCTGAAGGGTTAGAAAGCAGAAGTGCCTCTGCAGGGGCAGGGACTCGTTGGAAAGGAGCTTTTTCCTTTGTGAGGGCTATCATTAGTGTTTGTCACCAAACTTAAGCTAATGTACCTGCGTGTGTTAAATGTAGCAGTTTTTCCCTTATAAGCGGTAGTATAACTGTTTATAAGCAGAGCTGCTCTCCCAGTTCTTCTGATTTTCCTACTGAGTGCTTTTCATTAGTTTCTCTTAATTTAAACTAATACTTAAAAAAAAAAAAAAAAATCAGAACCCAAAAGTCCTGGTTAAGGATGCTGAGAAGAGAAGATGGTATTGCAGCTTAAACGCTGAAAAGTTTACTGGAAAGAGCTCCTTTCCCTAAAGGAATGTTTATCTTCTGGGGTGGTTTCCCCCAGTGTCTAAATGTTCGTTTT
>VXBJ01002394.1:17101-48435 GCA_013400055.1 Nycticryphes semicollaris
CAAAGAATTTCTTCCCGATACCTAACCCAAATCTCCCCTCTGTGTTCCCACTACTTTGAAAATAATAGATTCCACTTTGAGAGTAAGTTTATGAGTGCAAGTATTTTGGGGTTGGTTTTTTTTTTGTTGTTGTTTGTTTTTATTTATCTTTTGACTGAGTTGTTTTAAATTTCAGGCACACCTTCAGCACAAACAGTATCGGTCTCAACAAAAGTCGGCACCCCGGTGTCGCTGACCGGTCAGAGGTTCACCGTGCAGATCCCCTCCTCCCAGGCAGCCGTCAAGTCAGGTAAAACACAAGCTGTAACGATCTTTTTAGAGCAACAGAAATTAATTTATAGCGATAATGTGGGTAATTACTTCACCTCTTCTGTTGTTTTTTGTTCACGTTGCTAATCTTTTGTGTCTCTTCACGTGAGGTGGGCAGTTGGCTCCCTCATCGTTCCGGTAACTTCCAGTTTTCATTCCTGTTTCTAGTGTGGTGGTGTCAACCGGAACATACAATTCAGGCAGATTTCCCTTGCAGCATTTTCCTGTCTTCTCTGCTTCACCTTCTGGATCATTCCAGGGTTTTCAGCCCGGAATGTTCTAGTAGTGCATTCTAGTAGCTGCTTTGTTGCCTTGGAAGTTCTATTTCAGTGTGGGGACATTCAACTGTCATATTTTTCAAGCTTTTTCATTGTGTATTCATCAGTGACCTGGATGAAGGGATGGAATGTACCCTCAGCAAGTTTGCTGATGATATAATACTGTATCATCTGTACTGGCTGACACAACCAGAAGGCTGTGCTGCCATCCAGCGAGACCTGGACAGGCTGGAGGGTTGGGCAGAGAGGAAGGAACCTGAGGAGGTTCAACCAGGACATCTGTTGGGTGCTGCACCTGGGGAAGAATAACCCCCTGCACCAGGACAGGTTGGGACTGACCAGATGGAGAATGAGGAAAAAGCCCTCTGGGAGTCCTGGTGGACACCAGGAGGTCATCCTGTCCCTCTGCTCTGCCCTGGGGAGGCCCCAGCTGGAGCACTGGGACCAGTTCTGGGCTCCCCAGTTCAAGGAGGACAGGGAACTGCTGGAGAGGGGACAGCAGAGGAGCACAAAGATGCTGAGGGGCCTGGAGCATCTCTCTGATGAGGAAAGGCTGAGGGACTTGGGTCTTTTTAGTCTGGAGAAGAGNGTAACGATGTCTTTCTTTTCTTGCACAGCCACACCGACTACTCCAACAGTTCAGAATGTTCTAATTAATCCTTCGTTAATTGGCTCGAAGAACATTCTCATTACTACAAATATGGTGTCGTCACAGAATACGTCTAATGAAGCAAATCCCTTGAAAAGGAAGCATGAAGATGATGACGACTACGATAATTTGTGATGAGTGTCCCATCCCCTTCCCTTCTTCCCTGATTTATATTGAGTCTGGGGGGGGGGTGTTTCACCAGGAGATCTTTGTAACCAGCCTGTAAATACTCCGGTAAAACACAGCTGGGGTGTGGGATGAACGATCGAGAGAGGAGGAAGGAAAAAGCAACTCGTTTCCCCGTGTCCTGTGATGTCTTTTGTGCTTCAGCAGCAGCGATGGTGGGCACTGGGAGCTCTCGCACTGACCGGGCTTTGCTTCTCTTCTGTCACCTCGTTTCTGATGGCCGTGGCCGGGTCTCTGGAGCCAGGTGCTCGTAGAGCCCCGTGGCGAGTAAAAAAAATGATTTTTAGAAAACACTGGCTGGTGTCATGTAGGTACTCATTTCAAATAACATCAAACCCACAAATCCTGGGTGGGGTGGGATGGAGCTGGGGAATTTCAACCTTTTCCCCCCTCCCCCCCCCTCCCCCCAAATACTTCTCTGGCTTCGGGGTTTTGTCAGTTCCAGTCGGTGGGAAGGTTGGCCCTTCACAGCAGCAACGCAGAGAGGAGGAAGAGGAGGGAGCTTCTGGAGAACACCCACTTTGGCTGACCTCTGGTGTCTGTTAATCCATGGTTTCTCTTGGCCTTAACACCTACACCAGTGCCCACAACTCAAAAACTGGAGAAGAGGTAAAATCCCAGCCAAGATGTGATCTTTATTTATTTCCAAAGAGCTGCACCTTCGTCTTTGGAGGGGCTACGTGACTATCTTTGAGGGGTGACCTTGTACTTCACCACCTGCAGAAGAGCCTATTGTGTTGTCAAACTGTTTACCAGCCCGTCCTCCCTTCAGGTTCTGTGTCAGCTTCTACACCATGAAAACCTCTTTAGGGTAAGTTTTGTTTGGTATCAGGCACCGACTCCCCTCTCTCTTTTGCTGGTCTCCTGGGGGGGAATATGTGTGTGGGGGAGGGGTGTCTTTCAGCTCAGAAGGAGCCCAGCAGCCCATCTGCAAACTGTTTTCAAGGGCGTTCAGTCAGTCTGCACAGAACCACAGCGGGTGTTCTCCGAGAGTAGGGCGAGGTGTCTTTTAACCACAGGCATTTGTCACCTCGGCTTTCACCTGCGGGAAGAGTTGTTTTGCTTTTGTTCTTCAGCTTTCAAGTAATCCTGACTCACAGTTTCTAAACCCCCTGCCTAAAGGAGGGGAAGGTTTGTGGGATGAGGTAGATGCCCTTTCCCTGGATAAAGTCCTCACAACTTACAAGCTTGTTTAAGGTGTTTGTTTCAAAGCGATTTACAATCAGTAGGGACTTCTATGACCTTGGAAAAGTCAAAGTTGACTGAAGTTAAAAGAGCAGTCACTCTGTAGCTCCTTAGGGGACAGTGTGTAGGTGAGCAGGTGGGATTTGTGTGCCAGGGAGCAGTTTCACAGGTGTCCTGGTTTGAGGGAGGATAGAACCAACTTTTTGGGTTGGTACCAACGTCTACATCTGCCCCCAGAGCGGTTCCACCAGCAGCACCACATAAACCATTCCTGGCCCACGCTTTTCTCCTCCAGCCAGGCCTCATGGGAGGAATGAAGGAAAGGGTACATGATTCATCCTGCTGATACTAATTTTATTTAGGAGAAACAAGGCAGTTGTTCTTTGATGTTCACTTAAGGCACAGCCGAACCCAGGGGGCTGTCAAAGCTGATCCTGGTCTCCTACCACAATAGAGAGGAGCTCACAAATCAGGGTTAGGACCTGTAGCTCAAAAATGAGGACTAGGAGGAGGGTGGATTGGAAAGGAGAGCAGCAGGAGGTGGTGTGGCTGCCCACCAGTCGAGTAAGATGGAAGCAGCAAGCACAGCAACTACTGGAACAATATTAAGACCAATTTTAATTACAGAGATCCCTCTGTGGTTCGTTATACACAATGTAAAATTAAGAAGTCAGGGAGGGGGTTTAACAATTCGTTTATTAAATCTACAAAATCAAGTTAAAATTACTACAATATTCACAGAGGGTGAGCAAGTTTTAAACTTCATTCAACAGGGGGTGGAGAAACACTGACCCTTTCACCTCTGTGAGCTCGTTTAAGACCACAGCCAGGGCCTCCTCAAGGTCAAGCACCAGGGGAGCTCCCAGGGCAGCAGATGCTGTATAGGACCAGGCAGCATCCGGCTTTTCAGTGCTACTACAAAATTCTTTCAAGATTAGGGATTAAACTGTACCCAACACGTTCACAGCTCAGGAAGAGGAAGGCAGCTGGAATGAGAAACCTGGATAAGATCAGAAATTCCATGGGAAAGAACTTCTTACCATCAGATCCAAGACCCACACATAGAAATTTTTACAATAAATCAGACACAATCTAGCAAGAACTAGAATTTTACTCCCTTTGCTGGTGTCAGACACAAGACTCATCAGGCTTTTGCCGTTTTGCCACAGCAGGAGATCCCAAGGCTTTAAAAAAAATCACCAGCAACATGGTCTGAAGCAGCACAGCACCACCCGGGCTCGTCAGTCAAAAGTCCTCTTTGATGGGGGTACAACCTGCAAAGAAGCTGGTGTTGCTGCTCAGCATTCTCTTCTTGCGCTTTACAAAGGGTATCTGGTTCTCCTGAAGCTCCTCTTCTCTCATGAGCAGAGAAGCAGCAGTGTTGGACTTCTTCATGAAGACATCTTGGCCTGTGATGTCTGCCAGGACCTGCCAGAAAAGCAAGGGAGATGATTTTTGGAGTCAGGGGGTGAACCAGTGTCAGGAGGGGCTTCAATTTCTTTTAAGTTTTTTTCTGATTTTTTGACTCAAGTCAAAATCTTAAGGACAAATTCAGGGGCTGAGCAGGAAGAGACAGCATTTAGGAAATGCCCACAGATGGTACATGAGGTAAGGGGGTCCTTTTAGCTGAAATGAAGTTACAGCTGCCAAATCAGAGCACACACCCCCTTAAGAACAGTAAGTTTGGGCAGAGAAAGGTACAATTTTGGCCTATGAGCTCCTCAATTACCAGCGTCTCCCTTGTTGCTGGAAGGTGCAGCAGGAAAGCACGACAAGGGTGGCAAAGTTTTAGTATGAAAACTGAAGCATTTATACTCAAATACAAGCTGCCTTGACAGCTGTAGTGTGTTGGAGAATTTTCTAGCAGCAGCTTTGTTTGGGTTTTCTTCCACCCCCCCATCTCCCCTTCTTTTTAAGGCCCATCACCAGCCACACACAAGACACACGGACATTTAGAACCACTGTTCTTTCCTCAAACTTTAGGTGGTACCTTATTAGTCTGCGTGGTGCAGACTGGCCGAAAGAAGGTCTCTCCTTCAGTTGGAGTAACTGAAGCGGAGTCTTCGAGTTTCAAGGAACCTTCAGAATCCCTCGTTCTGTCCTCGCAGAGCGTGGCGTCCTGAGGGGCAGTACTATTTTGAAGCACATCTACAATGTCCATCCATTTCCTCCCCACCAACAGCTGGAGAAAACAGTAGGGGTCCCCAAGAGACTTTCTCTCCAGTTGCCAAGTAATTTATAGTACAGGATGCTACATGCCTCCATCAGGCAACTGAGGCATAAACCAGTCAATCATCAAAGAATTGCTGTGGAAACCCTTTGTTTCAAAACTCTGAGATCCAAGAGTAATAATGTAGACATTTTGAGCATAAACTCTAATGACTGTCAGCTGCTGCTGAACCTCCCTGATGCTACAAACCTCCTCTCCGGATTATCCCTTCCATTCTTTGCAAAGAAAAACCACAAACAACTATCTTAATAATAATAATAATAATAATAATGGACCAAACAAATATCTTTAAAATAAATATTTAAGAAAACCCAACCATATATTTAAAAACGAGTAAAGTTTGTGCCACCTGAAGCCAAAGTTACAATTTACTAAGTGCAAAAGACAGACATCTTTGCGTTCATGGCTGGCAACTGGCAGTGGGTGACGCTGTGTCACAGGGTCTCTGTCACCTGGGACATCCTGCAGATTTCTCTCTTTAGTGCAAGAGCCTGGTACTGCAGCAGGAAGCCTTGTACTCCATTTCCACGGATAAGCCAACACTGAATTACAGTGACCCTCCCACAGGTTTCTGAAGGGTCTATATGGTTTACCTTGACAAACTGCATGTACATTAACAGCGGAACCGTTACCCATTTACCCAGCTGTTCTGGATCTTAGAATCATAGAAACACAAGGTTGGAAAGGACCTACAAGATCATCTAAGTCCAACCATCCTCCTGTCACCAATACTACCCACTCAGCTACAAAATCACATCTNGGTCTCCGTGTCTTTCTTGTAGTGAGGGGCCCAAAACTGAACACAACACCCGAGGTGCAGCCTCCCCAGAGCTGAGCGCAGTGGGGGGGACACGATCAGCTCCCTGGCTCCTGCTGACAACACCCTGCTGGATGTTGGGTGCAGCTTTTTCACACCCACGAGGGCAGTGCTACTCACCGGAATGCTGGATTCTCTGTTCCTGCATTTCACAGAGTCACAGCTACAGCCTTCGGTGCAGCCCATCTTCTGCCTCCTGCAGCCACACTGCCTGTTTCCACAGTGGCCCTTGCAGGAGCACTAGGGAAGAGAGGAAGAGTTCTGTGCAGAAAGAGCTTGGGTGTTTCACAGATTTCATCTAGGTCTTCACAGCTGTCAATACCTGGAAGAATCTAAAGGGATGGTACCAACCCCAGGCTGCTGTGAACCTTTTATGGCTTTATTGTCAGTGCTACAACCCAGGAAAAGAAACAAGGCCTTTCTACCTACAGAACCATCTCTTGCTTCAGTATCCCCAAAATATATAAGCGTCTTCAATTACTCAGTCTCTCACTTCAAGTTATGCAGAAGGAACACCCGCCTCAGTGTCATGAAAACAAGCTCATATCTGCACACTGGGAGGCAAACCTGAGTCACCCTACACCAGGGCACTCGAGACGGAGGGGACCCAATTTAGCTACTTCATGGCCTGTCAGATGGTGCTGGGAGGGCTGGAGCCTCTCTGTTATAAGGACAGGCTGAGAGAGTTGGGGTTGTTCAGCCTGGAGAAGACTCCAGAGCTAAAGCCCCTTCCAGTCCCTAAAGGGGCTCCAGGAGAGATGGGGAGGGACTCTTCATCAGGGAGTGGAGCAACAGGGCGAGGGAAAGGTTTTGAACTGGAAGAGGGGAAGTTTAGATTAGATATTGGGAAGAAATTCTTTGCTGTGAGGGTGGTAAGAGCCTGGCCCAGGTTGCCCAGAGAAGCTGTGGCTGCCCCATCCCTGGAGGGGTTCAAGGCCAGGCTGGATGGGGCTTGGAGCAACCTGCTCTGGTGGGAGGTGTCCCTGCCCAGGGCAGGGGGGTTGGAATTCTATGATCTTTAAGGGTCTTTTCTAACCCAAACCATTCTGGGATCAGAGCAATGAGTCTCTTTGTATGTGAGGCAGTAGAAGACTGCATAGACCAGCTGCTCCACACTACAGTTCTGCACTGAGCAGTAATTTACACTGGGGTTCCACTGGGCTTATGTAAGTGAACTCAGAAGAGCCAAGTGTCAAGCACAAATCCCTCCTCCCCGCAACGCAGCCAAAAAGAATCTCCCCCAAACTGAACCACTAGTAGTTCTGTAGTTCAGAATGTTTCAGGCCAACAAGCTGCAGGGAAAGGAACTAGAGCTAGACCTTAAGAATTCATGTTTCCTATGGCAACCACCAACATTTTCAGCCACTCCGTAGTGAACTACGCCATGATTTACCCCTTTGTGAAAGGGGAAGACGACATCTCTCAACAGGGGTGTAATTCCACAGCAATTTTTCCTCTTTCTGTCAGAATACAACCAATAACCAACACCACCCCCTTAGGGGTACAGACAAACGATTCCCTGAGAGGTAACAACAAATCAAAAGCAACTGGATCTTACCCCCATCACGTTTTTCTTTGCTCCTTTGACTGCTTTTACTGGAATCCAGTCTGCATCGCTCATCCCCCCTTCAGACTCCCCCGAGTCAGAGAGCAGCTCTTCCACGGCCATTTCTGGGGTCAGCGCACGGGGTTTCGCTGTCGTCTGCCGTCGAGTCTTTGGCTACACGTAGAAATGACAAGGGTTGAGGCCCCAGGAGCACTAAGAGTGAGTTTATATTTTACGAAGGCATTGCAGAGTCCCACCACTGTAGCCCCATTCCTCTCGGGGAGCCAAGGCGGCTCAAGGGTTAGGGAGGAGACAAAAATTGTCAGGTTTAAAAAAAAAAAAATAATAAAATAAGCAATTTAAACTGCTAGAGTTTATCAGAAGTTGAAAAAGTCCTTGGAAAATGAATAGATCTGTGTCACAGTCTTGGCAAAGTAGTTTTAGATCATTTATTCCTCCCAGCACTAAGATTTCACTCTTTTATGAGGCGATAATTAAGTTTTCTATGACAGATGCCTTGCTCTGCAATTCAGAGGCTGGAAATGCGACAGAAGAAACACCTGACTTACTCAGCAGGGTACAGTCAGACGTAATTAGGCTGAGGAAACAGGTTTGGGGTTACGTTTGCCTTTCTTCCCAGCCTCCCCAAAAGACTGAAAACCTGCAGACTAGTTTCAGAAGTATTCTGAAAACAGAAACCTTAAGGAGTGCCTGAAGCAGAGAACAGGCCCACTTTAATAAGCAAAACAAAATGCCTTGTAAAAAGCAACTTGGGGGAAAGAAACCCAGAGAATGATAATTGCCAACATTGACTTTTGCAAAGAACCCCAGGTACAACACAAGCATGAGAACTGATGTGTAGAATCTATACCTTGGGTGGAACATAATCAAAAGGAGAATCCGGGGACTCGGGTGGCATCTGCCGAATGTGACGGAGCTTCTGTCCACTGGCAACTTGAAGGAGCAGCATTTTCTGTTAAGAGGGACAAATGTTTAACTTCACAAATACATAACCCAACTGCCAAGAAGCTCTTCTGACTTACACCCGTACAAATCCCTACCTGTTTAAGAGTGTCATTTTCCCGGAGAAGCTCTTGGTTCTTCTCACACATCTCCCTCATTTTCTCCAACTCTTCCTCCTGTTTGCAAGACAAGAGGAAATCCGTAGGGCTTAGGCAGGGGTAGCACAAATAGTTGTTTGGGACAAGTTTTTCTATTTGGATCTTTTCTTGCAAAGCCAGAGGGGTTTCTTTGCATTCTCCAACAGGAGAGCAGCTCTGATTTCTGGATCAGGAAAAATCATTACTGCTTTTTTTCTCAGGCCAACACAACAGGGAGAATGTGGTCCTTTCAGAGTGAGAAGTTAAGATCTAAACCCCCTTCTATTTCTAAAGCTTATCCCCAAATTAGGTGCACCTGGGCCTGATTTTGCTTTAATACATCACTGGACATGACCTTCCAAAAGGGTTTGCTACCCCACTTCATCCTCTTTGCAACAGGAAAAGGTGCAGCTTACTTATGTGATCTTCCATTGCCAATCACTGAACACAGCTCCTGTATGTTAAGGATTAATAACAGCACAATGAGTATCTTAGAGGTGTTCTGAGCATGGAAGAAGTTGCTTGAGAAACTGGTCAGATTTTGGTAGGCCTCGTGGCTGCACTCAGATTTATTTAATTGAAAAACAAAAATAAGTAAGAGAAAAAAACCCACAGGCTTATTCAAACCTGTATAGAAAGTAACCCCTGAATTGAGCAATCTCAGCTACAAACTAGAACCACTTTTGATCTCTCCACACCTTCCTGGCTGTGAAGTTACTAGTCCAAGAGTTAGCTCTAACGAGCACCCGTCCAAAAGCCACATCCAGACACTCTACCTGGAACTTGAGTCGCTCTTGCAACTGTTTCTCCTGCTCACTTAATGAATCTTCCAGTTTCTTCTCTGCTGCTTCTTTTTGCTGAAATTGGCTCAGCAGGTACAGAACCTAAAAGCAAGGTAATATAGCAGAGGTGGGAATTCCTGAAGAGACATCTGCCAAGGCCTTGGCAAATTTCAGAAAGATTTTTTTCTGCCACTTCCAGCACAATCCTACTTTAAATGTTATCTTGTGCTCAGGTGTAACATCCTCACTTAAAGCATTGTGAAAAGTTATTTAATTAACAACTCGCAAAGGACAGAAGATAATTAGGGAGATTTCTAGGGATTTTGTTAGCTGCACTGCAAGAGTCTAGCAAATCTTCATCAGCCAACAAGAAATTAGCTTCAGCACAACACTTTGCCTTTATCTCTGAGCAGAGCTGGGAATCAGAGTCTCAAGATTTCTATCACTTATGTTTTACCTTCTCCTGGTGGTGTTGTTCCTGCACCAAAAGCTGATTTTGAAACTCAGCCTCCATCTCCGTTATGTGGTTTCGCTCTTCAATCAGCATCTTTTGAATGTCTGAACAGTTGGCTTTACTCTGCTGCAGGCTGCTTTCCAACTTGCTTTCCTGCACTTTCGAGGAGACCAGCTGAAAGACAAAAAAGCAAGGTGATTGCTGGGTCAATGAGTTCCACATTTCACAATATCTGTTGGGACAGATGTGCTTCAGGATGAAGGCAAAGCATTTCTGCCTAAATTCCACCCACCCTAAGAATTTGGACCAGGGGCTGATACCCAATTCTGACATTCAGTTGCTCTTTTCTTGACTCCACATTAGTTCAATTCCAGCTGTCTCCTACCCCCAGTCTTTCTTCAAGCTTCTCCCATCCTGACATCTGTACTACTGCTTTTCCTCTGACCTCAGGGAGTGGTTCCCTTGTTTCCTCTACCCACTTGTTCAGCAAGTATTGTTAGGTGCTTCTCTTCCAGTTCTGAAATTTGCCTCTTTCCTTTTACTGTTCCCATGAGAGCTTTCTGTAAGCACAACTTTAGCTGATATTCCCAGACCTGTGTCTGTTCTGTTTCTCTCTTCCCAGTTCTTTTTGGATTTCACTCATCAAAATGATCTACAGTGCAGGAGATTGGTTTAATCAGAAGCTGAGGGAAATAAGCCTCATCTAGTACAGTGCTTCACTTGAGTTCATTTCTGCTCTCAGCCTGTTGACCACTTCCCTTCATTCCTGGCTAAGCAGGCTTAGAGCCTCTGTTTTTAGTGATAAAATAGGAAAATTCAGAACTTACCTCTCCGAGGAGATACTTCAAAGCACATTTAGCCTCTAGAATCGTTGCGATGCTGTCCCAGCGCTGTTTCACACGGTCTCCGTTGTCTGCGTCTAAGAGTTTCTGCTGTAGATCCGCTATCTGTGCGCTCCTTTGGAAGAGAGCAGATGTTTGAGGTTACAACAGAGGGGAAAACCTGGGCTAGTGTCTGGGTTAAAATTACTGTTAAAAGAATATTAGACAAAAATAGTTCAAGCTCGAATTCTGACTGCTTCACACAGCAGCTGGAGTCTGCAATGCTATTCCAGGGAGTTTCTCCTTCCCTCTGCACTTCCAAACAAAATCACAGTGTTTCCCTCACACAGAGATGCTCACAAACAGTTAAGAGAAAAAAAAAAAAAAAGCAATCTTAGCGACTGAGTAGCGTCCTTATATCCCCACATTTTTGGAAAAAAATTCAAACCAGGAAAACTGCATGGTCTTGTGTCATCATTTTTAATATCAGTGTATCAGTTATTTTAATTTCTCTTCTGTTTCACAGAAGAGTTGCAGATAGAGATGAGGAAAAACCAAAAAAAGGAGCCAAGTCTGTGCAAAGCAGCTTTGTTGTAGTGCCTTACCTGAGCTCCATCTCAGTTTCCAGGCTTTCTATCTGCTTGGATATGGAAAGATCCATCTCTGACACCTGCAGATCTGTGATGGAGTAGGTACGTCTCTAGGGAATCACAGTAACGGACAGAAGTGAGCAATAGGTGAAGAAATACACCCAAGGCTGAGGTTTCATTTACAAACATCCACAGCAAAGAGGAGCCATACTATTATAAAAGCCTCCAAGTTTTTATCCATTAATTAAATTCCATTGTTCCTTCCCAAAAGCATCAAGTCTGTGATGTGTGACCCACTCCCATTCCTTAGATACACTGCATTAACACGTTACTTCAGCAACTCTGTTCCCTGAAATGCCAGAGGACAGTAACAACATTAACCCTTTCTTCCAGAAAGGCAAGATCTTCATCCCTACCTTCTGAGGGAAAAGGACAAATAGGAGTTAATAAGTTATGGAACTTGGGGGACAGGGAAAATAGCATTTCCTTCTCTCTTACCCGGAGCTTTAGAGGTGGGTTTTCCCCAGCCTCCTTCTTCTCTTTAAGCTGAAGGAGCTCCTGTGCCAAGATCTTCCTGTCCTCCAGGAGGTCTGCAAGGTGCCGTCGAGCCTCTTCAGTGCTAACAAGTACCTCTACTTCATTTGCAAGCCAGCTCTAGAGAAAAAAAAAACCAACCAAAAATCAACCCAAAACACAGCAGTGTCAGCTTCAGGACTGAATTCTCCTCCCAGATGCCTTCATCGAATAATCACATTGTCTCTCTTAATACATAACTCCATGTTCCCCCGCTCTGCTTTCCAGCCACCAGCCCCAGCAGCACCCACTGAGTTAAGAGAGCTGAGTTTGGTTGTTGGGATGCACAACATGTCATCACCCACCTTTACTCGTGCAGCAACTCCTTCCATTCCCCGATTTTGACTCTCCTTCCGTTTATCCGCAGCCTCCCGTTGTTTCTGCAGAGCATCCTTCAGGCGCTTGTTAGCGGCTGCTGCCTGCAAAATATTTTACACAAGAGCTGAACAGTAGTTACCTTCACTTCATCCACAACAGTTGAAAGCCTGAGGCATTCACAGTGCAAGCCAGACTTTGAGGCAGTGAGAAGAGAGCACGGGGTTAATAAAACTTGAGGAATTAATTGAAGGCTACAGTCCCTGACTTAGTTTCCTTTGCTGAGATTCCCAGTTTAAAGAGAGCCTTCTTCTAGGCCTAAAGGAAGAAGAAAGCATCCAAAACAATGGTCTACCCAAGCTCATTTACTCTTTCTTGGGTGTCTGTTACAGATTTACCACAGCAGCCTCATATTCAAAGGGTAACTCACCCATTAAGGAGCAGATTTAACTAGAATGCCTCAAAGACAGATCATTTTTTTACAGGAAGGCAGCTCTTTCCAGACTTCTTCTCCAAACTGCTTTTAAGAGGTTTCTGTATATCTTATTACAACCTCCAACCTCCTTTGCAGACCCCTCAGGAACCAGTCAGGAGTTTCTAGCAGACACTGGCTCCTTACCTCTTCTGTTTTGCGCCGAAGCACATTGGCCTGCTTCTGGAAATCTCGTTCTAGCTTCAGTAGCTCATACTGTCTCTTGCGATCCTGCAGGGAAGTAGTGTTAAGACAGATGGAAAAAAAAAGAAAGGAAATAAAATCACAGTTTCACACTTCTTGGAATGTAATTACACTTGCTGTTCTGCAACTCAAATGCTTCATGATAGCGATTTCACTCATCATTACAAGGTAAGTGCTTCTGAGCACAAATGGCTGTTAAACTTAAAAGCGACTAGAAGGGGCTCTGCACTTTTCATTTAAAAGGTTTAGGAGCCTAAAGACTGTAAGAGATTGCAAACCAAAAATGGGAAGTCTTAGTGTCCCAAAACACTGAAGAGTGTACTTGTTAGTGAGAACTCCTGTGAGACCAGAACAAGTAGTCCAGATGTTTACTGTCCATTACACTTGAATGCTAGAAGCAGTTGGATTTCATTACCAATTTGTTTACCTGCAGATTCCATATTCCTTTGAAAGCTTAAATACTTCCCATTTAGTGGGCAAACCATACAACTTTAAATACTTAAAAGTATTAAATAATTTTGCCTTCTGCTTCAGAGCTGAATCGTGACAACTGAGTTGATAGCTTTAAGGTCTCCAGACGTAAGCAAGTGAGTCCATTTACAACAACTGGTTAGAGGTGGCAACCATATGAACTAAGTTATCTTCAAAGCATTCCCCAGATGTTTTTCAGATGCTTGTTAGTTACACAAAGCCTTGCAGCAAACACTTTAACGATTTGTTTCACTCTTCAGAGGGAGGTGCAGTTTGGGGACTTATTGTTTGCTCACCCTTTCTTTCAGCTGGATCACTTCCTTATCCTTCTGTTGTTTCCACTGCCTGAATTTCTCAGCATCTTCTTTGATTTGGCGCATCAGTTGTACCCTTTGGCTTTTCATTTCCTGAAAAACAGAAATAGCTGGAAGATTTGTCCAGTACTTTCATTCTGGGTAGTTTCAACCTGTGCTTCCACATTGTCTCTGTTGGGGTGGGGAGCGGCAGATGGGAAATACTACAACGTGCTGCCCACTCCAGAATACAAGCCTAAGGACACTCTCCAAGTGCTAAAACCCAGGAATTTGGGTTTTAAGGCTTAAAGAGAAGACAAACACATGGAAATCAAAGAGAAGTCAAGTGATTTGACTGAGGCAATAAATTATCAGAATAACCAGAAGGTGCTTTGGACTTTTGTTTCTCTGAGTTTCAAGAGCCACCCGCCTGCTGTATTACACCAGCAACGGTGGTCGTGTAGCCAAAGGGGTCTTGCCCAAAACTGGTCTTTTCAGTAAAACAAAACAGAAAGCCTTCTGTCTGGAAGCTGCTTTGCCTATACCGGAACAAGCCCAAGAACTGCATGCTCGGGTTAGTTACCCTGATTTCCTGGTTCAGTTTGGAGACAGTGTGTTCCGTAGATTCCTTCAACTTTAAGAGCTTTGATTGCTCGTTCAGCTTTTTCTTTAGTTCATTAATTTGCCCTTCCAACTCCTGAAGTCTTTTGCGACGCCGTTCGCTCAGCCTGCAAAGAAATCACACATTGAGAATACCCTCCCCAACTGTTATTCTACAAACAAGTAGCCTCCAACTTCAGAGGCGCTTTATGAAATATAAAGCAAATGTGTGTTATCTCCTTTCCCATGGACAAAAGCCCACTCTCAGGCTTCTTTGCAGCTCATACAACTCACACGGCATGTTAAATGGAGGCACTTGCATCAAAATCAGAGCTTTTACACATGGAAGTGCAAGACCACAAGTTTTCACAGGTGCATGAACAAAATTTGCAATGCTATAAAGCCACGGGGCTTCCAGAGTCACTCTTACTTGGCTTGGTTGACATCCTTCTTTGCTATGTGCAGAGCGAGGATCAGCTCCTCCTTTTCTTTTTGCAAATTGCTGACCTCCAGTTCCAGATCCTTGATATTTGTCTAGGAAGGACAAGAGCAGTAAAATAAAGACCTCAAAACTACACTTCGAGGCAAAGCTTGAAGGCAGTAGGCCTTGAGAAGCCACATTCCTTTCCCACAGGCTGTAAACCACCTTGTCTAAAAGAAGTATGAGCCTCAAAAGGGCTCATCCTCCATAAACACAATCTTAGTCAGTCCACAAAAGGCATTGTAAGGAGCTGAACAACTTCAGAGAAGGGAGATCACAGCATCACTGGTGAACAGGGGAAGCCAAATCAGCTGGCTGTTCTGTGAGAGTTAACAGTGAAGTACCTGCATTTTGGGTTGGTGTGGCCAAGCCAACCTCTGAAGGAAAAGTGGAGCAGCGCATTTCACATAGAACAACTAGTGGCTAATAGATCATTCCAGAGAAAAGACTATCCTCTGGTGGTAGAGCTATTTGTAGCTCTGTACTCCACACTGGTGAAGCCTCACCTCAAGTACTGTGTTCAGTTCTGGGCCCCTCCCTTCAAGACATTGAGCGTGTCCAGAGAAAAGCTACCAAGCTGGTGAGGGGTCTAGAGAACAAGTCATACGAGGAGAGTCTGAGGGAACTGGGCAGGTTTAGCTTGGAAGAGGCTGAGGGGAGACCTCATTGTCCTCTACAACTACCTGAAAAGAGGTTGTAGAGAGGTGGCTGTTGGCCTCCCAAGTGAAAAACGACAGGAACAGAGAAAATGGTCTCAAGTTGTGGCATGTGAGGTTTAGATTTGATATTAGGAAGAATGACTTTGCTGAAAGAGTGGTCAGGCACTGGAACAGCCTGCCCAGAGAGGTGGTGGAGTCACCATCCCTGGAGGTATTTAAGAAATGAGTGGATGTGGCACTTCAGGGCATGCTCTAGTAGCTGAGATTGTAGGGGTTTTTTTGTGTGTGTCTGGTTGGACTGGATCTCACAGGTTCTTTCCAACCATGCTGATTCTGTAGATAGCTGGGCACGGTCATCCACCCACTTTCTCTGCTGACACCTGTAGCTGACTGTCCCCTGTGCCCACAGGGACAGTGACCAGCTTAAGGAAATAGAAAGACCCAATAAGAACACGCTCACGAGAGGACAGATCATCTCCCTTCCCTCCTCAGTGGGCAGTGACTGCATTAACTGAGAAAAAGAAACTGAAAGCTTTGAAAGAAGTATTCCAGAAGAATTTACCTGGTATTGGGACTGAATGGGCTCCAGCTGACTATCATTCTGCGTCATTTTTTTGGCAAGTGCCTCTTTCAGAATCAGGGCTTTATTCAATTCAAGCAGCTCTTTGGACATCTGTGCTTGTCGGAGGGCATGTTGAGTGGTGAAGTCATCCGAGGATCTCTTCGTAGCCTGGCCTGGTTCTGCTTCCTGGAGAAGACACAGCAATGAGTTGGAGAAGCCAGTCCAAGGCCCTTGTTACTACGTGATCACAGTTCTGCAGAATGCTTCAAATTCATTTTTTTACATGAAAAACATTAGATATTCAGAAATGACAACAAGTTATTGGTCTTGAACACGCTGAGCAAAGAAAAGCATAGAAAGGCAGCACGTACAAGAATAACACATTATTTACCAAACGCTTGGGTTAGAAAACTAGCCTAAGGATGCAGATAAAAGGAGTGATGGGATAAAAACATGCCCCTTGAGGTCTGTGGTGCTGGACTCCCCTCACTTACAGCTGCAGCATCCTGTTCAGAGTTTGCCATCTCCGCAGCAGCTTCCATTGTAGCAGCACTTTCACTCTATACAGGACAAAGAAAAGAAAAGTTTGGTTAAAAGTGGCAGCTGAAACAAAACGAAGCTATTGGCCTGTAATGACAAAGCACAATGTTATTTCTCCTCTGTCCTGTATCTGAACAGAGGATGCCATTGTCTTCCTCCTTTACTAAAGTCAGCACACTCCTCCTTGACTAGCTGGACAAGGCATTCTTTCGAGTCTTCCCTGAATTCCAGCACTGTCAGCCAGCTCCTCACAGAAGTAAGGAGTCTGGGAACAGGGGGAATGTCTCGTGAGGGAGAACAGAGAAATTCCTCAATTAGATAAAGATTTGGCAACTTATTTAACATATTCAGCTCACTGCAATTTGTATCCCTCATTAAAGCTACCAAGTTTATAAGTCTCCTTCCAATTTTTGGATTGTAAATCCACGCTAATCTCTCACTATCAGATTCTTTCATGGAGACTCTTCCTTTCCTTTTCCCCCGCCTCCATCTCATGCAGCCACTCAAGCACAAGTGGCCTTTCTGCGGCATTAAAAGCACAGCAGGATAGTTTGTTTTGAAGTTTGTTTTTGATTCTTGATCAAGAATCATTTAAGAGCCACGCTTCTCCTTAGCAAGGCTTCTGCAGAGTGGAATCCACTGCTCAGCAGAAGAGCCCTAGGTTTTATTTGTAAACTGGCTTGACAATCTTCTTCTCTCCTGGATTCAGTCTTACCTGCATCTGAGCCAACACTTGCTGCAGATTGCGAATCACCTCCACATTCTCTTTTAGCTCCTCATCTTCCACAGTCTCTACCAGCTTCTGCAGATCAAGCTTGCATCTGCAACACAGACATGGGAATAAGTCCCCACGTATTACATGGCACGTTTGTGTCACACGTGCCAATGAGGAACAACTTCCCCCAGTGAACACACAAATGAGTTCTGGAGGAACAAGCACAAATTGACTGTATCCAGGTTATCCCACCAAAACCACATAATGCTGAAGGACATTGCCTCAGCAGGAACAGAGTGTGGAAACAGACTTACACAGCATGTTGCTGAAGTTGTTCTAGTTTGGCATTCATCTTCTCATTTTCTTGCTCTGTCTAAGAGAAGTCAGAATTATACTGATTGGTAGGAAAAATAAGATAAGCGAGAAAACAGCTAGTTTATTTGTAGGAAAAGATATTTTTCAGTCTATGGCAAATCAGTATGCTGAAAGATATCACCATGATCATCTCCGCTGGTTTATTTAGACTTAATACCCTTTTCTACAGGAATACAGACCGCAGTGAATCAAAACAAAGCAGTGCAGGGTGGGGAAAAGAGAAGAGAGCGCACACGTGTGCAAGTGCTGGTATTTAAAACATTAAAGCAACAGAAAAGCTGAAAGATTCAGGTGTACTTTTCCCCACTGAAGTCACCAAATCTATAGGCTGAGGGGCTCTGGAAGACTTGGTTCTGACAGAGCTAAAGATTTGAAATAAACATGAAATTAATATTAAAGAGAGATTCCTAACATGCTGTTAATACAGGAGCTGCTATTGATTAACCTTCAGCTGAATGGGGCAAGTCATTCTACTCCCCCTGTCAAAAAAATATCCACAAAGAAAACCAAACCCTGGGTAACTGAACCTCACCAGAATGATCCTCTCCAGCATCTGTGCTGTCTGACCAGCAGCCTCACTCAGGCCTCGGCTCAGCTTCTGGTTCTCCTCCATTAGCGACTGGTTCTTCTCCATCAGGGACTGGAGGTTCTCTGAAGGTGCCATGCTACTGTAACATTAAGGACCAGGTTGCTTGTGAACACAACCTTCACTAGAGGTTTGTAATAGCACTAAAATCACCTCCAACTTATTTATAAATAACTTACAATAAATACAGGGTGTAGCAGGTGAACAGAACTGGAGGAAGTCTAATCTGAATTTGCAAACCTAGGTAATACAGCACACCAAAAGTAGACATTTGAAAGAGAAGAAAACACCCTTATTTAACTAATGGTAAGTCTGTAAACTGCATGTAGTTGGGTTTTGAAACATCCTCAGAAGACAAATACACAAACACACTCTTCCCTGCATGTTGTGCTTTTAAGAACAACAGAGATGGAGGTGCCCCACATTCAGGGATAGAGGGGTGAGGAAGAAAGAAGGATGGATGGGTCTGAGAAACAAATACTTGGGAGACATTGCCTAGTTCCTCTTCCATACAACTGATATCTGCAATCTTAAGGGTTTTTGCTACAAAACTCAATAACCCATACCTCCATGGAATTTCAGTAAATGACAAAAAGAACAAAAGGCAAAAAAACCCCACTGCCCAGATCATATTAGAAAGCAAGCAGTTTGCTCCACCCTCACTCTACAGCACTGTTTGGAACACAGATCTAGAGCCTCTGCTGGTGTGTGATGGCCATCAGATATACTGAGCGTTAATCTACAAATCTTACTTGATAGACACTGGAAGAGTCCCTCCATGGGCCTGCAGCAATAACACCTGCAGCTGTTGAACCTAGAAAGAAAAAAAATTGCTGCTTGTAAATCTCTCCCATGTAGTAACTAGATGGTTGAAGGAACACTATTAAGATCTCGAATCTTGATGAGACACCTGCTCCACAACTGTGCTTTTACCATGGCCTGTGGAATTTTGTAATTTTACTCCTAAAAAGCTACACTCTCTTTGTCAGGAATGTGTGTTTAGTCACCCACAGTGGACATACTGTTCTGTCCAGGGTGGCAGAGACCTTCCTGATCCAAAGGGCAGCTTTTCCACTTGGCTGAACCAATGCTCTGCTGCTACCTTTCTCAAGGGGAAGAGTCAGCTCACTTGCCTTCCTAAATATGCAATTTGAATTTGCAGCATGTTCCTAAACATCCACTAGGTTCTTCGAACACTCCTATGAGATAAGCAAAACCACTTATTTGCTCCATTGTGAAACCAGATTAATGAGTTTTCCAATGGAGAAATAGCATATCATATATGATAGACAGACTATCATATACATACTGCTGAGTAAGCACAGCAAGCCTGGGTAACTCGTGTTAGTAGACAAGCCCTTGGACACTTCTAGCCTTGGGTTTAACCAATTCTAGTTTAATGCAACTTATTTCCCTCTGAAGCTGACCACAGAGGAACATTCTTCACTTCCCACTCTGTGCTGGACAGCGGGGTCCAGTGATGTCAGCAAGGCAACCATCATTGTATTTCTAATTTTGCCTGTAGCCTAACGAGCAGGCAACGATTTGTTCTGCGGGAGGGAAATGTAAGCCATGGTAATGTTACCATTTTTCTACAGCATTGAATAGTGGCTGTAGAGTTACAAGAAATATTCACATATTCCCTTTACAGCCCTTACCCAGCCATCTCGAGAGACAAAGAAACAAGTACTAAGTATTTTGGGGGGTTTTTTTTTGCATATATTGTGTATTTAGGCATCCCTTGTCTTCGCTTGCTGTTTACTGAGCTTAGCACCAAAAGGACAGATCTACTTCTTCCACATGAAGAAAGCACTCAGTACCTGCTGCTTTAGACTGTGCAACTCAGCCGCCTGGGGATCGAGGTTGACAATTGGTTTATTTTTTATTTTTCTTGCTCTGTCAGCATAACGCAGAGTATTTAGAGTTTCTTCTAGGTTGGAATCCGCTGGGCTTACACAGGCAATCATGAGAGTGTGACTGTTACCACCCAAAGAATCTGAGAAGGAAAACAAGGCATAATGAATGCTTTGAGAGAGCAAGAAGGACTAGTAAGATATCATCTTTAAGATATCTAAGACATCTCCATAATACAGCTAGATATTTTTTAGCTGAAATACAGAAAGTGGAAAATGTCTAAGCTGTAGTGTGTTATTGTTATCTACTTTCTCCTCTGCCCATCAGTACTACAGTAAAAAGCTTTTTTTCAAAAGTCAAAGTCCCAAAATTATGCCTCAGGTCTAAGCACTGATGATTTCACACCAAAATCCCCAGTAATCTTCTTGTCCTGTTGAGTAACGCCTGTAATTACTGTAATTTCTCTATGCCATTTCTTGCTTAATCCTTTCAGGTTTTTCCCCTCCCTTCTCCCATGCAGTAATACTCAAGACCTCCATGGATATCCAGACATCAGAATTCACACAATCTTCCAATTTAAAGAGTTTTTGGCCAAGAATGTATTTGTTCAGATCACCAAACTGCATGACATTTTAGCCTTTAGTTTTACACTAATACATATTGGCTACATAAAAAAAACCACGACCTCACATCCAGCTCTACATAATCCAGTTTCTTTTTATTAGCTATCTTCAGGTATGAAAAATACCAAGGAGCCTACATTTCTGTCCAAAAAAAACTCCAGTAAATTGCATTATCTAAATTAGCCTTTAATGTAGGCATAGCTATAATAAAATGTATAAGATCATTGCAGCTCTTGAAAAGTAAGTACCACAAAGACTAGTTATTCAGACTAAGAAAACAAAACAGACATGACGTGCACAGCAAAGGCACAGACAGCTTGAGCTTCTTTCTGGTTGTAATATCCTCCAGGAAGTAGCTATAATTAGGGTATAAGAATAGGTGTCTGGTTCCAGACTTAACTTCTCATCTTCCTTCTCGCCCTCCCCCCCAAGAAATGCATGGGATTGGTCCAGTTTCCTCTCGCCACATAAGAGCTGCAAAAGAGCAGGACTTGGATAAATCCATTGCAGTGTGTTTGTAACCTAAAAATTAAAGGGTACTGAAGAGGGCTAGCTTCAGTGAGAAGAGGAACTAAACCAGTCCCTTTGTCACCAGCAGCTCCCACTTTGACTTGTAGTCCTCTGGCTCTTGGGGTTTTTATTGCTACTTTGTCATTTGAAGCGCATCTGTACATTTAGGCTTTATCATCACTCGTCTCTTACCTTGCAGCAGTCTCGTTAACTTTGAGTCTCTGTAGGGGACAAAACCTCCCTTTTTATTTTCATCACCAAGAGCACTAATTACGTTTCCCAGGCAGAGGAGTCCTCTGTTTATGTTGATGCCTGCACGCAAACAGATGACGGTGAGTAGAGCTACCTCTACAGCTAGCAATTTGTCTCCTGTCCTTTTTAAAAAGTTTAAGGAGACTTAAAATGCACATTTTAAAGGTTAATTAAAGAACCACTTCATTTTCCTTGACAAGGACTCAACTTATTAACTCAAAGACAAACATGAAGAAGAAACCCAGGCCATACCAGTCATTTTCCTACAGACCTTCTTTTAGTCGGTCTCCCTCAGCCTTGGTCTTCTTTTGTCTCTCGGAGCCAGCGAGATCAACCAGGTGTAGCTTGGAGTGAAAACTGCTGTTCCTATGGCAGAAACAGATCATCTTATTCTCTCAAGTAAAAATGCAGTTAGGGAAGGAACAGCCCAGCAGCTAATAGAGTTGAGCTACCAGGCTGACAAAAAAACTATACTTCGTATCAGGGGCAGCCAAATAAAGGAACTGCCTCAAGGGTAGCTCAGCTGAGTTCATCCAAAACCAAAAAAGAAAGGAATTTTGAATAAGACTGGCTTCTAACAGCTGCCAGGAGTGGCTGCACAATCACTCTTACTTGTCATTTTTCTTCTTCTGATCGATGCAAATGGTGAAGATGGCATGTGACCGTGAAGACTGGGAGTTCATTGCTGTGGAGGCCACTGTTCTGGAATTGTTCCCTTGCTCCAGGCAGGATACAGTATCTTGGGCACAGGTGACATTTCTTTCCGTTAGCCCTACAATCTGTATCCAGGAAGAAAGCATTATTTAGCATCCCCTTCCTCTTCATGCCAGCTTACATCCAAAAAATTATCCTGTCTTAAACTACAGCAGATAAGTCTCTGTGTAAATATGCATTCAGAAGAATCAGAATCTCACTTCAAGGCAGCTTGATATGGATTCCCACAGAAAAAAGTTTGTTCTGAACTTCAGATCAGTAACACTAAGTCACATCACCTCTCCCCTCATCCTGCTCCTACATACACGCATCAGCTTTCTCCGTGCCAGCCTGAGAACCAGCTGGGCTACGGGATAGAGACAGAGTTCCTCAGTACTCAGTGGAGAAATCCACAGCTGCCCTTGGATATCCCCAGCCAAGCTGGAAACTGAAAGTGGCGCCAGGCAAAAGATGATGACAATAAAGGTGGGGACTTGTGTGAACTGAGTGGAGGGGAGGCAGGTATTAAGGACATAAAGGACAGAGGGGACTGAGAAGCCGGGGCTGGTCATACTCCTTGGCAAGTTTGCACTTTCTCTGAAGGGCCTTTCTTTCTTTCACAATGCCACTACTAACACACAGATGAGTCACACTCTGGTAGAGGTGACAGTGAGGTGTCATGAACACTTGTGCTGTGCATATGACAACTTCCCCACCACTGCAAACAGAAACTGTTTGAATGCAGTAAAACCAATGGACAGAAGTTTAACCTACAAAAGAAGTACACTGAGCAAGCACTAGCACAAGGTTTGTCTTTTACAGTACACACACGTATGAAAAATAACTTGAGCACTTGAACAGTTTCCCTTCAAGATCCCTTTGCTCACACTATGTCTGCTAAACTAAAGACTGTAATTGCTACAGAGTTTGAAACTTGAAGTTACTTAAGTACAACGTTTTCAGTTATTCACCTAAATCAGCCTCAATAGCTCAGTTTTGGAAAAAAATGAGTAGTTGTGATGATTTCATATGTGCTTATATTGAGAACTCAATGATCTTTAAGGTCCCTTCTAATCTGAACCACTCTGTGATTCTATGAATATAAATGAGTACTCAAGGAGTCAAACAGTTGTTCACTGAAATATTTGTCCTGAGCCATATCAGTCCCATCTATATCTATATCTAATCTGTATCTATATCTATATCTAACAGAGCAACAGACCTTTATGCCTTCTTTGGGATCTTCCCGTATACTGATTTGAGAAGACCGTTCTCTTGATGGGCAGAGCAGGTCTAGAATGTCCTCATTGTAGATCTGAAAGCATCAGAAGAGCAGAGTTCAGAGTTAGCAGCCTTGCAAGAGAACAACTCACATAGAGAAAGATGTACAGTTATGCTGAAATGATGGCTAACTTTGCATGAATTCATTTTGCCTTTGCAGACAGATATCTAGGATGCAGAACCCAGTTCCTGACAAGACCTTATGTAGTCTTGATTATGCAGTTTTGATTAAGTAAATTATAAGTCTTATGAGGAGAGGCTGAGGGAGCTGGGGTTGTTCAGCCTAGAGAAGAGGAGGCTGAGGGGAGACCTTCTCGCTTTCTACAACTTCCTGAAAGGAGGGTGTAGAGAGGCAGGTGGTCAGTCTCTTCTCCCAAGTCACAGACAATAAAGAGGACAAGATGAAATGGCCTCAAGTTGCCCTAGGGGAGATTCAGATTGCATATCAGGAAAAAATTTTACATGGAAAGGGTTATTAAGCCTTGGAATGGGCTGCCCAGGGAAGGGGTTGAGGCACCATCCCTGGGGGGATTCAAAAGATGGGTTGACATAGTGCTCAGTGACAGGTTTAGTCATATTTGATTCTATTAGAGTTAGGCTGATGGTTGGAGTAGGTGATCTTAAAGGTCCCTTCTAAGCTAGACAATTCTATGATTCTATTACTTGAAGGAGGTGGCATCATTAAAGCTCACTTTATCTGCAATTCATAACTTTACAATAGTTTGAAAATCAAAACAACTTTTACCTCTAGATAAGAAACTTTGAGGACAAATTCCCAATCCTGCCTTTGCTCCTTCTCCTTAAACAGCAGTCTGATTACCCGGGGGATGACACCCACATTAGGCTCATGCTCTTGACTGGCAGTGTAGGTACCTCCCATAGAGTACGTTTTTCCAGATCCTGTCTGTCCATAGGCTAAGACGGTAGCATTATACCCTATGGGAACAAAGGGCACCCGGATCAGACGGTCACGTGGGAGCCAGAAGAAACTTCTGACAAAAAAAGTAAAGCTGCATTCCAGTAAAAGCATCCTTTCAGAAGAGCACTGCCCCTCGCTGTCAGTTTTCACAAGCTTTCTGCAGAGGTCACAGTTGGCAACACAAAGGAAAAAGAAATCAACAAACTCTCCCCGAAAACAAATAAAGTTGCTATTATTATTTAAGACTGCACTGTTGCTTTACTAGAGCTAGTGAGAGAAACACCAGTGGTCTGTCATCCCAGCTGCACTTTAACATCGGTACAGTTTCTGGTATTAGATGCTTATCAATTCATTGTATTATTCCTGATAAAATTCTTTCACCGCATATAAATATCTTCAGGAATGAAAAAAACCTAGTGAACGCACAGAGGTCACTTTGTTAGCCCTATGAAGCACAACAGGTTGTAAATAAGTAAGATCTGGCACTTCTCACTAGGGGATAGAGTGAGCATCTAGACAGCACAGGATTTTATTTTCTGAGAAGATCAAAGAAGGAATGAGTTAGAACAGAGAACAAAATAGTGCAGTGCCTCCTTGCACACAGCAGAGCCCACCAAAGCCCCCGGTATTTTAAAACAGAGTTTGACCTTAGTCTCCACAAACCTTTGAAGATGCCTCGAATGAGAGGGGCAACAGCTGTATTAAAGACTTCCTCTTGCTCAACAGAAGGGTCGAACACATAATCATAGGTGAATGACTTATCGTTACCTACGACCACCTGCAGAGGAGAGAACAAGAGACAATGCTGACCACGCCAGCAGCAAACCCAGGGGGCAGAAGGGAGGCAAGGCCGAGCCCCAGACGCAGACACCACCACCACCCCACCCCTCCTTACTTGCGGCTCCCCCGGCACGAAGGACAGACACGTTTGACACCCTTCACTGGTCTCCTTCGGCACCAAGGGACGGCAGCGCAGGGCCACGCGCACCGGGATCACCTTCTCATCTTCCCTCACCATTTTTAGCCGCCCTGCGGATGAACGAAGCCGGGTGAGGCCTCACCGCTGCGGCCTACAACCCCCGCCCAGCAGCCAGGGGCCTAGGCCGGTGAGGGGCCTAGGCCAGTGAGAGGCCTAGGCCTGACAGGCGGCGCCCAGCGACAGACCAGGCACCGACAGGTGGAGGAGAGGGAGAGCCCGGCAGCTGCTGTGCCTGAGGAAAGCGAGGAACGCAGCTGAACCTACCTGGAGGAGCCGCCTGTGTTGCTGGTAGCGATGGCGGCGCCAGCAACCGCCAACATTCAAACCGGGACCGCGCGCCGCAACTGCCAATGGCGGGGCTGGGCGTCAGGGCGCGCGGCGGGGCGGGGAGCGGGGCGGGGCGAAGGGCGGCCCTGTTAGGCGGTCCCGTCAGGCGGCGGGGCAGCATGGAGGGCCGGCTTCCGTACGACGACTTCCCGGTGGTTTTCCTGCCGCCCTACGAGAGCCCACCCGCCTGGGTGCCACCGCATGAGGTGAGGGGACGGGGACAGGGATAGAGATGGGGGGAGACCGCCCAGGTTGGTGGCCCAGCTCGGGGGTGTGCGGCGGGCCCTGCCGGCTGACGGGGCCGCCGGTGCGTTGCTTTGCAGAGGGTGTATCACCCCGACTACAACAACGAGCTCACCCAGTTCCTGCCTCGCACCATCGTCCTGAAGAAGCCGCCCGGGGCGCAGGTGAGACCCCGCTTAAACACACACACACACACACACACACACACACACACACACGGAGCCACACACCCCGACTTTCCGCCGCGGTCCCGCTCCGGCCCCATGGGCACCGGTGGGGGGAGGAGGGAAGGGGCAGGTCCTGCCCGGTCGTTTCCTCGGCGTGACTTTTGCTGTGTTTTATAGAGTCATAGGATGGTTAGGGTTAGAAGGGACCTTAAAGATCATCCAGTTCCAACCCCCCTGCCCTGGGCAGGGACACCTCCCACCAGACCAGGTTGCTCAAAGCCCCATCCAGCCTGGCCTTGAACCCCTCCAGGGATGGGGCAGCCACAGCTTCTCTGGGCAACCTGGGCCAGGGTCTCATCACCCTCACAGCAATGAATTTCTTTTAGTAGCTAATCTAAATCTCCTCTCTTTCAATTTAAAACCATTACCCCTTGTCCTGTCACTGCACTCCCTGACAAAGTGTTCCTCTGTAGGGTCCCCTTTAGGTATTGGAAGGCTTCTATAAGGTCTCCCCGGAACCTTCTCTTCTCCAGGCTGAACAACCCCACCTCTCTCAGCCTGTCTCCATAGGAGAGGGGCTCCAGCCCNTTGAACCCCTCCAGGGATGGGGCAGCCACAGCTTCTCTGGGCAACCTGGGCCAGGGTCTCATCACCCTCACAGCAATGAATTTCTTTTAGTAGCTAATCTAAATCTCCTCTCTTTCAATTTAAAACCATTACCCCTTGTCCTGTCACTGCACTCCCTGACAAAGTGTTCCTCTGTAGGGTCCCCTTTAGGTATTGGAAGGCTTCTATAAGGTCTCCCCGGAACCTTCTCTTCTCCAGGCTGAACAACCCCACCTCTCTCAGCCTGTCTCCATAGGAGAGGGGCTCCAGCCCTCTGAGCATTTTCGTGGCCCTCCACGGGACCCGTTCTAACAGGTCTATGCCATTCCTATGTTGAGGACTCCAAGGCTGGACACAGTACACAGTTTGATTCATGGCCATTGTTCCTGATGGCAAAAATAGGTTGATGGAGAGCCTGAACCACAGGATTATGGTTAACCCTGATGGGCAGTATCCTTGTAGCAAAATAAGGTGTTGAAGGCAGCCAGGGGATCAGGGGATGTTCCTGGTACTTCCCTCATCCAGGGACTTTGTGGGGTGGGTGGGATAAGGGGAAGCATTGCTCCTGCCCTGCTGGGAAGGGCTGTGCCATAGAGGGGAAAAGAAAACTTTGTGGGTGAAGTCCGATATATTGTGAAGTGGAGCTGATAAAAGGGAGCTCCTCAGGTGTTCAGGGTGAGATTGCCACAGAAATTTGCAGAGGGTGACTGGTGCTTGCTGCTGCCTGGCTGAACCCTGCAGCAGCAACACCTTTGCTCCATCTGGAAAAGACATATTAGCAGTGGGAAGGGTCCTGGGCCAAAAGGGGTGACTGTACTTCACTGCTGGTTTCTCTCACAGCTGGGCTTCAACATCCGGGGAGGAAAAGCTTCGCAGCTGGGGATCTTCATCTCTAAGGTGTGTCTGTCCTTCTGTCATTCCATCTCTGTGTTTTGTCCCTTTGGGTGTCACTGAGATAGCGGGGCAGGCATGAAGACTGTCTTATGTCTCATGTGCATCTCCAAACTCGTAGCTGTAATTTGCTGTGCACCAAGCAGCAATCAGTCCCACACCATTTCCTGATCTCCCCCGATCCTACGGACTGTTGCTGGTGCTCCCCAGTCTCGTGAGAGTGGGGAGGTTCTGGGGCTGGGCTGCCTTGGCTGTGCAGGAGAGTCACTGCTGCTGTCTCCGCTTGTCCCTTCGCAGGTGATTCCTGACTCGGATGCACACAGAGCTGGGCTGCAGGAAGGGGACCAGGTGCTCTCAGTGAATGATGTGGATTTCCAGGACATTGAGCACAGCAAGGTGAGCACTCTTGAGGCCCAGCTCCTGGAGCAGGGACAGAACGGGAAATCTGTGCACAGACCATCTTTTTCTGGCCTCTCAGCCTGCACCAGCTCAGCTGGTGACACCACATAACCGATGCATTCCTCTAGTCCAGTCTGGTCACTGAGCAGCTCTTTTCTGCTTTCAGGCTGTGGAGATCCTGAAGACAGCCCGTGAAATCACCATGCGCGTGCGTTACTTCCCCTACAGTAAGTGCTCCCTGGCTCCGAGTCCGATCACCAAGCAGTATTGCTCCTTGGGAAGCAGAATGCCACACGTCCCTGCCAATGCCACTTGAGCTTAGAGGTTATGAGTCTAAAGGTCACAGACTGTGGTAACAGCCTGCAGATCAGAAAGAACATGGGGCTTTGATTTGGGGATCAGGACAGCTACCAAGTCAAAACAGTAAGAACTGGCTTCAGCTGTCCACATTGAAAAAACTTACGGAGCAGGGCTTAACAACACAGGGATAAAAGGTGGGATGATTGTTGGATGTAAGTGTTAACTTCAGAGCTGTAGAACGTACTACTTTGAATCACACAGGAATTACTTCTGTCAGTAGTGACCCTGCACTGATGGTGGACAGCACTTGTGGTTTTTTTATCCCTGTCTAAGGTCACTTAAATTCTGAGTGAAGGAAAAGACTGTATTAACTCACAGTTCCTTCACATATAAAGTTTGTAGATATAAGGGGGTAAAGAATAGAGGTCAAGTTAAGCTAAACAAGGATTCTTCATAAAATGGAAACTGACCCTTAAATGGAGAAAGGAAAAAAAACCAAACCATGGAGCAGGGAAAGAGAGCAGTTTAAACAAACTTTGTTTTAAATGCCTTACAAAAACTTGAAGTGTCTGGCTGGGGTGTAAATATGCTATTTTAAAGCCAGCTGCTACTCAAGAGAGTACCAAACACTGCCTCTACTTACTGAGGTATAAACAGAATATGTTTTCCTGTAACATTTTGACTAATTCCCCCTTGCCATCAAGCTGTCTGTCTCTCTCCTGCTCTTTCAGCCTTGACTTCTCCTTCCCTTCCAGATTACCAGAGACAGAAGGAAAGAACTGTTCACTAGTGAGCAGCTCTCTGCTGGGTCTCCAGAGCGGTCGTCCTGGAAAAAAAACCCACTACTTTTCCTCAAGTTGTGAGATGACAAATCAAGTTTCAGCTGTCACCGGAGGTACAACTCTCCTGTTGGCTTCACAGGCATCAACTCTGCCTCCTGCGTGGAGAGATGCCAACAGGGTCTTCTTTAGCTGGAAGATGGATGGGGCTTTAGTCTGTACTCTTTGAACTGGGTGTTGAAACAAGCTGGTGGTGCTGATGTGGAAGTGGGTATACCAGAGGGCAGCTTCTCCGGCGAGATCTGTGCTTCTTTTCTAGCAGGATTTAAATGAAAGGAGTGCTCTGCTGGTTCTGGGTCCAACCCTTGTTGCTGGATGTAAGGCCATGAGGGTCTGAGGGTGAGAGCACGGCCTTTATCCTCCAAGAGCTCAGTCTTGTTCACTTTCTCTGGTGACGTGAAATTCTTTCCTTCTTCACTCTCCTACCTCTTCTCTACACTGCTGGGTTTGCTTGGGACTCAAGGAACAGGAGTAAAATCTACACAGATTTAGTGTCCATCTCTAGTGGCACTAATTTGCTGAGGCATATTTGTACCTCTTTGCTGCTTAACGACCCCCATGATACAGGACCAAGATGCCTGAGGCATATTCCCTGAACTGCTGCAGGTGCTTGGCCAGGTTCCCTCAGGTGAAGGGTTTAACTCTCTGAACCTGCTTCCTTTCACTTGGCACAGCCCTGTCCCTCTCACGTGCTCCCGTCACAACTTTCCCCCCCAACTGCTTTGAGACAAACCTTTCCCCTTCCCTGTTCTCCAGTCAAGGTGTGGAACCCTGCTGTGCCCTGTGCTGGGGGAGTACAAAAAAAAAAGGATTCAAACAAGATGAAAATGTGCTAGTTATCAGCAAATCCGGGTGCAAATGTGTGGTATTATCACGTTGTAAAGTTGTATCAGGACAGCCCTTGGCCTGTGCAGTGTTTTCTGCTTATCTGTAACAACTGAAATAATAAATTGAGTCTTATTCCCACCCTGGAAGTGTCCGTGGAGGGCTGTTTGTCAGCACCACCCCAGGGAAATGCTGGGTAGAAAACTGGCAGAAAACTGGGACAAGGCTGCCCTTGCAGCCTGTGGGAGGGAGGTGGGAGACCCAGGCGAGGTGCAGCTCTGGTTTAAGGGCGGTGTTCCACTGGCTGTGGTGGAAGTTGGCCCTTAATGAGCCAGGAGCAGTGTTTCAGCGCTGCTGCAGCGGAGGATTTTGTCTGTGGTGGCACAAATGCAACTTGCATGAGACAGCCTGGATACAGCCAGGTTGCTCTTGGCTTGAATGCTGGGCTGAGCCAGACTGAAGCAGAGAAAAATACACTACAACAATGACTTAGACACTCCAGGTGTCTGACTATAGGCCTCGAGCATCTCTCTTCTGAGGAAAGGTTGAGGGACATAGGTCTTTTTAGTCTGGAGAAGAGAAGACTGAGGGGGGATCTGATCAGCACCTAGAAATGCTTAAAGGGTGGGTGTCAAGGGGAAGGGGCCAGTCTTTTTTTCAGTGGTGCCCAGTGAGAGGACAAGAGGAAATGGGCACAAACTTGTACATAAGAAGTTCCATCTAAACAAGAGGAGGAACTTCTTCAGTTTGAGGGTGGCAGAGCCCTGGAACAGGCTTCCCAAGGAGGTGGTGGAGTCTCCATCTCTGAAGACATTCAAAACCCACCTGGATGCCACCCTGTTCAACCTGCTCTAGGAGGATCTAATTTGGCAGGCGGTTAGACTAGGTGATCCCCAGAGGTCCCTTCCAACCCCAGAGCATTCTGTGGCTTTCACTCAGAATTAAAAAATTAGTTTTTCTAGAAGCATCCTGAAAGCCCCACTGTAACACCCCAAAAAAGTAAGCAGAGAGGTCTTCTATGGAGACAGGCCTCTGTCCCATGGGACATTGGCTTGTCCAGTCTCACACCAGTTTCCCAGCATTTACATCTTCCTTGGGGACTCCTTCTGAGCGGTCCCTCGCTGGAGCTCCAAGAAGATCTCCCCTGGCTTGGGCAGCTTCCCCTCGCTGTAATTACTCAGAGGTTAATTAACTCAGTCGCTTTTGCAGCCTGTGACTGGCTGTGGGCAGACAGGAAAGAGCAGATTCTTTCCCAAGACACAGTCATGTTTCAAGTATTTTGATTGACAAAGCAGTAGCAGGGTTTGTCCTGGCCCCCACAGTCCATTTCACCTGGGGGAACAAAGGGGTAGTTACTGGTCCTTGCTGGGAAAACAGCAGCTCCAGCAACAGGGGGATGGGGTTTTTTTGTTTGGTTTTTTTTTTTTTAGTGACTTGTAAAATAAAGGCTGAGAGTCACAAGTGCTGGAGCAGCTTTTGTGTGTCAACGACTAACTCCCTGGCCAGGGAAGCAGACAGGCAAAGGTACCACAGGTCACTTAAACCTTGTGGAGCGACAGCAAGAGTCCCAGAAGGAGCTGTGTGGTGTCAAGGCACGGCAGGTTACACTGGAGAACCGTACCCCACCACTCCTCTCCCTGAGCAGAGCTGGGTTGGCACAGGCCACCCACAAGCTCCTGGCTCTGCCCAGTTTGGGTGCAGGGAGGCTCCAGACAGTCACATCATGACAGAAAAAGCTACAAACCCCAGAGATTTGCTTTAAAAGCCCACCCCTCAGCCCCCTGTATTGTAAACCACCCAACATTCCTCCCTGTGGCAGGGCCAGTGGCAGCA
>VXBJ01002394.1:51882-114782 GCA_013400055.1 Nycticryphes semicollaris
GGGCACCACAGTGCCAAAGTGCAACAACATAAAAAAAAAAATGAAAAGGAAAAGACAGGACACTCATTCTGCACTCAGGGCTCATACCATGCAGTAAGAGGGGCGGCCGGGGCTGCTCCCCACCAGTGAACAGGGAGTTTGCTCGCTTAGTAGATTGGTTGGTTTTTTTTCAGCCCCCAAAGTAGGGTTGCCTAGCCAATGAGCGGTGATGTTCTTCAGTGAGACTGGCCGGTTGGGGAATGTGCTGCTACAGAACGGGCCTGTTAGCAGGAGCACCCGCTCTCCGTTACTGGCTGCTCAGGAGGTTTCTCTAGTTTGATGTCAATCACTGCAGGAGAGAAGTTAAGCAAAACTGCAAAGGCAGTGGACTTGGTATGTCAAGACCAAGGTAGGGGACAGAGCCCAATGGGACAGGTCTGTGCCCAAGACAGGTCTGTGCAAGCAGAGGAAAGAATTATGGTATTTTAAACCTATGCAAATTTTATCCTAAGCTTACGTGGAGAAAGCAAAACATGCCCATGCCATTACCAATACTTGTGTGCCTTTATGTCCAGACCACAAGCAGGGTCCTCAATTTTTGCCCACAGGCAAGCACCGCACTTAAAACTGGGTATTTCGGCCAAATCTCTGCAAAACCCCAGTAAGGCCCATCCCCACCACGTGCCAAAAAGTCAGTAAGCCCAACCTAACCAAAGATAATTGCCAATTACTATGAGACCAGGAAAAGTTACTGATGAGAAAGCAAGGATACTGTCTTCTTTGCTCTTCTCTGGTGTGCTGTCCATCCCAGGTAAGGCAGCAGCCACACGACGGAAAAGCTGAAAAGGAGAAATGGGTAGAGCTGAAGGTTTGTCAGAAAAAAAACCCCACATGTTAAAACCATCGTTTTATGGCAGATCTCAGTCTGAATTGTACAAACTTGTTAGGCAGGTATTTAGCCAGCAAAGCAACGATCAACAAACGCCACAAGAATCTTATCTGAGAAATGTAACAGGTTCTATTCAACAAGTTATTCAATGCCTAAAAAAAAGACAGTTTTATTTTACCTGTTTCTGCTCGAACACAACGTGGTATGAATTAGTAACACTTCTTGCAGGGACCCAGAACAATTCCCTCCTGCACTCACAAAGCGTGTCATCTACTGTTTCCAGCCCCAACTGGTTTTGCACCCAGCAACAATAGAGGGCAAAACTCTACAGACTTTTGATAAGCAACCTCTCAGGAGACCAAAGGTTTAAGAAATCTACAGATAACTGAAGTTTTACACCCCCATCCTTTCACTTCGGTCCTGCTGCAAACCAGCCATTTCCGAGCAGAACAGCTGACTCAAGTGAGCTGCATTTAAGCGACTAAGGACGTGCTAGAGCTGGGAAGGACTATTGTACCCCCATAAAAAAACAGAAAATGGTTTTGCATCATTTTTCACATCGATGCTTAAGAGCTCCTCCTGGTTACAGGGATGCAGCAGCTCACGGGCAGACACCACCAGGCACGCTGGTGAGAAGCGCTGCATAAAGAGCTAGAGGAACCATCAGTTAATGATGGCTTTTCTCACAGAAGCTTGGCGGGGGCTTCTCATCCACACCTCCAAATTGTGGTACTTGGAAAACCAAGCCACTGAGGTACTAGCAAAGTGCTGCAGTTCACATCCATGCTGTAAGTCACAGAAGCTCTCGCTGCGAACACCCGGCTAGCCAAATAAAGCAACAGGAAGTCAGAACCAAAGATTAAAGTGGATTCAATCCAGAAGTGCCGAAAGAACCAAACCCAAAGCCTCCTAATCCAATTGTGAGGTTCTCCTCATCAGCTGGCATGCAACAAACTGGTAAGTGTGTTTCCCAGCTGGCACAAACAGTACTTATGCTCCCTGCAGAGCCCTGGACCTTACAGCTGCCTTATTCCCCAAATTCTGTCATGCTTCAGAACAGTTCCTGAGTGGAGTGGAATCACAAGATTATCCCAAAAGGCAATGGGCACAAACTGAAATACAAAAAAAAATCTGCTTAAACACATAAAAAGAGTTTACAGTTTTGGTTTTTTTTTCCCCTGTATGGATGGTCAAACACTGCACCAGGTTGCCAGGAAAGATGGGGTCTCTATCCTTTTGAGATATTCAAAACCCAACTGGAGTTAGGTCTGGGCAGCCTGCTCTGAGCATGAGGTTTGGGCTACACCATCCTTTCCAACCTCAACTATTCTAGGATCTTCCTTTTCAGCTTGAAAACAAGCGGGAACTTCCACTCTAGTGCATCAGCATAAGCAATTATCTTGACTGATGTCAACACTGATTTTGGAAAACTGTGCATGAACTGTTAACAAAAGCAAAGGGAATGTACAAAAATGATGCTTGACTGGCTGCACAAAACAGTGCCATTCCTACCCCTTAGCACATTCTGGTTTCAGATTCTCCTTTCATTCAAGGTGAGGTTGCTTAGCTTTAACTGGGAAACATTGACTTGACAGGAAAGGAGGTTCCAGTAAATAAAGCTGCAGCAGTGATCATAGGGCAAGAAGCATTTCAGGGGTTGACAGTAAACAATACAAGCAAATATCTGATGGAACATGAACCCCAAGCAGAAACATTCACATACAGAGCAATGAAGTGCAGATTTCCCGCCTTTAGAATATAACGTTGATCTACCTGTTTCACATTGTATCCAGTCTTTGCACTGGTCTCAATAAACATCACATTCAGCTCTTTGGCTCTTTGTTCGCCTTCCTCTGTAGTGATTTGCCTGCACAGAGAGCCAAACAGAAGCAGAAAGACAGAAAGGAAGAACAGACAGGGAGTGTTAGATGTCTGTGACTGAGATGCTCTTCAGTGGAGAGCTTCACCACCCCCTATGAGGGTGCAGAGTCCACCACTAGAGACCTCGGGACCCCCTAGTCTTTAAGACGCTCAGGTCCTCCAGCTAAGACTGAAACAACCTCAGGTAAGTTACCCAGGGAACACCTGGACTTATGACTGCTAATGACAGATGATCAGCACAGCATGAAGTTTGTGCAGCACATTTGAGCCTCCTTCAACAACATCCTGCAGGGAAGGGAAAAATCCCCGCAAGCTGCACCTGATACAAAAAAAAAGCGGTTTTCCAAAAGTCAACAGGAGGGAATTCCGTGAGGTTACAGGAAGGTTTCAGAAGGGCTCCAGCAGTAAGCACAGTGCAACACCAAGCATGAGGCTGCTGCTTGTGAGCAAGCACCTGCAAATGCATCTCTCATCAATACCCTGTACATACCTGTTTCACATTACATCCTGCTTTAGCACTGGTTTCAATATACATCACATTCAGTTCTTGGGCTTTTCTCTCACCCTCCTCTACAGAAACCTGTCTACAGCAACGAGAACAAATCACAGAAAAGAAAAAGCAAACCAAAGAAAAATAGTCCAAAAAAAAAATAACAAAAAGAAAGCTGTAGAAAAAAAAAAAAACCAAAACCAAAAACCCAGCCACCAACTGAAGCAATGTCAGCAGGAAAGAAAAACTTAACAGGGCTGCACCGAATAAGAACAACCGCTATTTTTAGTTCAGCTTTCTGGCCTCAGAACTTAACTTGCATCATCACTTGGTTTTTACCATAGGATGAACAGCTTCCAATATGCTGGATTCTATTTTGAAAAATGTGACAAAGCTGAGACTGATAGATACTGTGGCTTTGCCCACCCTTAAAAGGCCCGGTATTTCAGCTGAACACTAATCTACCTTCCCTTTAAAAGAAAGGCAAGGCAGCTTCTTTTACTGATATCTGGATATACACCAGAATTCCAAATTCTAGCCTAGATCAGGACTACTGTCCTGGTAGACTGGTAAGACTGACACTTGCATTAAGCTTCTAAAATAAGAACTTCTAGTGCTGCATGAACTTCAACTGTAGCTGTTACAATTTTCTGGTATTTTTAATTCTTATGACAGCCCGCTGTCCTGCACACACTCTCCTTTCCCTTATGTACTATCAGGCAATAATCCATGGCTGAAATTATCCCATTGGGTTTTCCAGTTCCACAGGAAATTGGATTTTGATAGAAATTGAGGTTATTCAGTTAGGGAACTGCAGTTATTTCCAGCTCCCAGGAGGGAACATGAGTTACGTTGTCAATATCCAGAGCTGGCTCAAGTAGAATATCTTGGATTTTGCTCCGTTGCTTTTTGTAAGCTGATTTCAGAGGCCAGACAAATACGAGGACTTGCCAGCTGGAATTCTTAATATAAAGCAGCTATATAAGTTTTTATCATATTTCTGAAGCTCTGAACACCGAGTTTTACCAACATTTCCAAAAGTGCAAGGCACAGGCCATTTAGAAGGGTCCCCCAGTGGAAATGGAAAAAGACAGATAGTTATAAAGACTAAGGTGGTCTGTGTGGTGGACACAGAACACGTTTCTGTAGGAACCATCAGTACAAAGCCCACACAGTGCCTTGTGAGAGCCTAACTTTATCTTTTTTCCCCGCTGACTCAAACCACCTGCCAGTACTGGAATTATCTATGCTTTTCCTGCTAGGCACGACAAACGAAAAAACTAACAGCATGACTTGTACAGGAACAAAGAGGCAAAAAAGCATCTCCTGAGACCAGTTTGTGCAGCCAGGGATGCTGGCTGTTGTCTCCTACAGGCATTTGGAAAACACCAAAACTACAAGGGGAAAAACCACACCATACCACATTCTGAAGCAGTAACTACACCACAGGAGTAAAGCAAGGTTTAGAATTTAAAATGGGATAACATCCAACAATGAAACAGAACCCTATTAGGCCCCTCATTGCAAGGAACAGAGTAAACAAACAGGCAGTTCAGATAATAGTGTAAGATTTTTTTAAGAAAACATTTATGTTCCACCTGGAAGGCTTTTCAAGCTATTATTTTTTCATCAAAAGTGTTTCGTCAACAGCCAAAGGATAAGGGCTTCATTTTATAAGACCTCATTTTGCTGCGAGATCCAGGTGTTTTCCCAGTTCTGCCTTTTTGAGGTGCCTTCTTTTGCATCAGACAAACATTTCCCATCATTTCAATACTTTGTTTGGACTCTGACATACGAAACACACGTTTTAGAGGACCTGGTATATGTGAAGATGTTTCAGTTTGAAGTATTGGGACTATAAGGAACTGCATGGCTTACTCCATCATCCTTTGCCAACTACTACTGATATTATTATAACAAAAGTCTTTCCTTATCTAGACAGTTTCTGACGTCCTCATAAAGAATGAAAATTTCTGAAACTATTAAACAATATTTTTGCTAAATCAACAGTGAAGAGAAGATTTTGAAACAGACATGCAAAAGCACAGGCCTGTGGTCTCATAAACTCTTACATTGATTATGTTGAAGTGCCATTGTAGGGTTAAGAGTTTTAAAAACAAAATGCTCTACGACACGTCCCAAAACATTCAATCTGTGTGATTTTAAGAGTCTAATTAACTTCTTACGTGCCTTGGGGAAGTCTGCTTTTGCTAATTTAGTTTCCTCTCACATACCCACAACATCACAGTTTGTGTTATGTATGATGTGAATTTAAGGTCAGAGAGAAACCTTTTAGATTCATACTATAAAATCTCATGCTGCATCCTGGAACAAGCAGAAACTAGCTAGCTATTTATGCTTCAGTTAAAAAGCAGCAAATTGTGTTGAAGACCGACTAGTTGGCCAATTCCTTGCTTTTACTGGCCACGACAGCCAGGCTGCCAGTTCCCCTCCATTACCTCTTGTCTGCCAGGTCAGTTTTGTTCCCCACCAACATGATGATGACATCGCTTCCTCTCTCTGTCCGAACGTCATCAATCCACTTGGAGGTTTGCTGGAAAGAATTCAAGTCTGCAGGGAAGAATCAAATGGGATAAAACTTCTTTTCAGAGAAGGAGAATGCTATGCCTGTACTCAGGTGTTTCTTTAAATCTCCCCACACCACACATAAACAACCCAGAAATTGTTTTCTGCTCAGACAGAAAAGTATGGTGGGGCAAAACCCCCCCGTTTCTAACCTTAATCATCTTTTTTGCAGAACTTTGGGTTTTAACTTATCAGTTCTGCTGACATGTAGTATTTGAAGTAAAGAGACACCAAAGCATCACTCACTTGTAATGTCATAGACTACCACAGCAATGGTGGAGTCGCGGATGTAGCTGGGAATGAGACTGCGGAACCGCTCCTGGCCTGCTGTGTCCCAAAGCTGCAGCCGAACCTGCTGGTACCAGGCCAGGGAGAGCAGAGAGAAAGAGAGAGAGAGACAGACACAGAAAAGAAAGGAGGAAACTGTCCTTTAGAGAAAAGGCCATTTCTAGAATTAACTCTATGCAGCTCAGTCTGAGAAGCTGAGGTTGACATTATAACCTTGCCCCAAATTTCCAACCATCACCAAAGTTGGCTTTTCTGGCTCTGCTGGTAGATAACGTGCTTGTCTAGAGATTCTGGTGTTTCCAGAGAGCTCTAGGTTATGGCTACTACCCAAACACTGATAACAGGAGCTAACAATACAGAACTGGCCCTCCTGGTCTACCCAGCACTCTGTATGGGGGTCTCCATAGGATTCCTAGCCTAGAGCATCTCAGATCAAAGCTTTTTGGGCCATTCCCATGTGACACATATACAATTCCCTCAGCCCAGACACCGTGTAAGTAAACCAGCATCCATTCTCCAGCATCAGGCATCCAGAAGATGGCAATGGGGATTTTCATGCAAGATTAAGGAATCAATACCTGAAGTTCCAGCAGAAACAACAGCAAAAGCTAGATACTGTATTTCATGTGACACAAAGGGCAGTGAGTTCTCTCTTTCAGACAAGCATGGGAGTCAGAAACATCACAAATGGTATGAGAGGTACAGGCTGATCTCCAGAACTACACCCAAACACAAAGTGACCTATTATATATGTGAGCTCTAAGGTCTGACACCTGCCTGTTTGAAACAGCAATGGTCAGAACATGCCCAACTACCACAGCAAACGCTAAACAAAAGCTTTTTTCACAGTTGTGTGTGAGATACCATTTCCTTCCAAGCCATTACCCTCCCCAGCTACCTCTACAGCTACCACTCCACTGCCAAAAAGCAGGATTGCTCTTGGCATTCTCCACAGGCACAAGTTTCACAGGAGAGCAAACACTGGTTTTCAGCTTTATTACACAAATCAGTTAGATGTGCTCACAAAGCCACTTGTTCAGCAATGAAGGAAAGCAGCTGTTTATGCACAGAACAGCAGTTAATAAGGCAGTTGCAGGAGAGTGGCTGCAAGGGAGAAAGTGGTTTCAGAAGGACCACTAATTGGCTTGTTTATGAGATAAATAGAAGCCGGACATGGCACATGTCTGCAAAGTGTCTCGCTACAAGCAGATTCAGAACATCGTACCTACATCAGGGTGTATAGATCTGATGCCCTGGGGCTTAAGGAAGATTAAGGCTTATAGTTAAAGCAATTAGCTCATGCTTCATTTTGAAGGCAGCCTTGATTACAGTAGCAAGAGTGAGGTCTCTTCACTACCCCAGGAAACTCAGGGTGAAAAACTCCAAACACCTGGAAATACCGTGCCCGTGCTGATGGATCAGATCGACAAGGACAGCTTTGGGCTCCTGCTTCTACCCATCACAGCAAGCTGCCACACAGTCCCCAAGACATTGCTGCTACACCAGACCATTCACCCAAAAAGTTTACCAAGGTGGTAATTGAAACACTCCAACCTTCAGACTCAGTCAAAAAGGCAAGTAGAGGAAGTACCACAGAACCGGGCAAGAACCGGCCCTGGCAATCCCGTAGTGAATGGTAATGCTATTTGAGGGAGGGCCTTCAGCTGGTGTGTGGGTACCCCTGAAGTGACCACAGTCTTCTGTGGCTTCTTGATTCTACAAGCCAAAGTTTGTGGAGGGGAAGAGAAAATATAAATAAGCCACTCGCATGCCAACGACTCTGCTGGTTTGGAAAGTTAAAGGTCCTCTACCAGGAGTCAACTCTCTTTTATAAAGAACAAAACTTGTTCCCAAAGGGGCCAGAGGTGCAATATGGACTGTCACTGGGGATCTCTTCACAGGCCACTTGCATTTCAAGGTGCTCAGCACATTAACAATAACCAAGGAATGTCTCTTGTCTTGTTTTTTTAATCACCTGTGGGACTCTCCCTATTTTACACCACCTCAACAGTCACTAACTAACAGGAGACTGTTTGGGATTCCCAAATGAAGTCACCACTAAAGACAATGCAAATATATACATCTTCGGGGTGGTAAGGAAAACTGTTTTCCTGGTCACATTAACGTTCACCACCATCACACTCTCAGAAGTACCTGAGCGTGTTCCTTTGGTAACACAAGAAAAACTAAAAGCCTCTCAGTCGCTAAGAGCAGAACAAAGAGCAGTAACAAGAAAAAAAAATGAAATTACCTGAAAAGATCAGACCATTACCACAGTGTGATGAGATCAGCTCTCACTTAATTAGTTTTGACATGTCTGGAAACTATTAAGAACAGCCTGGACTGGCAAGATTTTGCCACCTGCCTGGATAAACAGCACCCTGTGCCTGTCGTGGGGACAGAAGATGCCAACCTATGCAGCCTGCCACGCTGCCCCACCTGGATGAGTTCCCAGCCATCCTCACATCATCGCATGCACATCTCAGCACCCCTCAAACCCAAACCTATCACTCCAATTTTACATCATTTTGCACCATAAATACTCCCAGAGTCATGTACTTCAGCTATAGGACTGGGAGCCAAACAATGTGATTATTTGCTTCCAACAAGGAAGATAAATGACAACAGAAGGTTAGTATTTGTTAAGCACTTGTGTTAACCAAAACAACCCCCTGGTCTGTGAGGCCTCACTATAATCTGGAGTTAGTGACAGAATAAAGGTGGGCCAGAGGTTTTTCACCTGCACTACATTCTTACACGTTGTTCACGTGGTATTGGCTCAGTGGTATAAATCCTGTCAAGAATGTTTATGCTGATCCCGTGGCTTAACCAAAAAAGCCAGACCAGATGGACTCAATAGCAAAGACTTACAATGAAATAATTGCATTCCTATCTTTGTATCTTTGTGAAAACATTAACACCAAGAGTTATGGAGAGTTTCCCTTTAAGCTTGTTTATTTTTCAGAAGTTACAGTAGTTACATCTCTTCTCTTTCAAAAGCTCTCTGGTTACACATACAAATGACCATCTCTCTTCTTCAATGAAATGGGAGTCTTGAGTCCTCATAAGTCACTTTTATTTGAATACTCTTGTACTGTACAACTGTAGTTGTACTGTTTTACCAAAGCAATGGACTACTGTCAGAGTAGGTATCCTAAATAGTTACTTATATTACCTCTCTAGTTATCCAGACAGGGAAAAGAAAAAAAAAACATCATCATGAGGTTTAATAAAGCCAAACTATCTCCAAACCAGAAAAAGCATAAAGCTTTCCAAGGGCTCCCAGTCACTTTTCATTCCAGTCAGCACAGACACAGGGAAGTCTCAAACCCTGTTCACCCACCTGCCAATCCTCTGAGTATCGCTTCCATCATTTGAGCTTTGAGCAGACCAGGGTTAAACAATTCTCCAGTTTCTGTATTATGGGATGGAGTTGCCACTGGTTGGGGTGGAGAAGATGCTCAGCTACCTCCCCTCAGCCTACGAAACACCTACAGTCCTGGGGCCAACGACCTACGCTCCTTTCAGATCACACCACCACTTCTAATGCATAAAAGGTACCTGATAAAAGCAAGGTCCCTGCAGACACTCCGGCTCAATACCTACTTGTAATGTCAAAGACAATGACAGCCACAGCAGAGTCACGGATGTAGCTGGGAATGAGGCTGCGGAACCTCTCCTGGCCGGCTGTATCCCACAGCTGCAGCCTGATCTGGGAAATGGAAAAGCGTAGGGGAAGGGGAAAAGGGAAGAGCAGGAAAATGGAAAACAAAACCAAAACTCAAGTGAAATAAAAAGAAAATAAATAAATAAATTGCAAGGCAAAAATAATGCAACAAAAGGAAAGTTAAAACGGAACAGAAATGTGAAAAGAGCTAATGGCACTTCTAACTGCATTCTGGCAGTAATCTCAGCCAAGCACGTCTGAGAAGCCTCCCTCCCTCCACAGACCCATTAATAACTCACACATACGAACATGTTCTTCCAGTTAATCATAAACCCAAGATATCCCTAAAAAATACCTTCTCACACCATCTGCTAACGAGGGAAATAAGCATACATACCTCAGTGCATCCTGCTGTGTCAGGACTCTGGCTAGAAGAGCAGGCTAGAGCTAACGAGATGCAGTCACTCCTAATGGTAAGGACCACATCACCCCATTACAGATGAATCCACTGGAAAGCCTGATGTCAAGTACTGAAACGTAGCAGTGGGGTACAAGCCAGGACAGCAAACACCCTCTAGATTGGCTTAGCTTGTTCTTAAATCCAAGTTTGGGAAGATCTCTAGACTCAGAGAAGGAGCCACTGCTCAGTCTTTCAAGAATGAGGTCGTAGCTGTGACATGGAACTGGCAGCCTGAGGGTTGGGAGTGGGGATGGCGCTTCTTGTGGCCCCAGTTCACTTAGTGCCACAGCTCCCAACGCGCTGGTTACTGGAGATGGTTTTGAAGAACCCAACTCCACATAGGTTTGTCCCTTCTGCTGGCCAGTAGTTGCTCCTCAGGCAATATTTAGAGCCGAGTGATCTGGCACAGGTATAATTTCAAGGTACATTATTTGGTGTAAAGACTTATCAAATATGCTAAAGCGTATGCCGCAGTTAGAGGCTTAACATTCTCCATTTCATTAGCCATATCTGAGAAATTAATTCCATGTCTGAATTTACCTAGCTAGTGTGTTTGTATTTCTCCCTCCTCTTATCTACAGTCAACACCTCGCTGTTATTTAAACAGGCTTTATGGGCTCTGTGGACCGCTTACAGAAGCAAGAGAGCTAACAGTATATAAAAAGATATTTTCTGGGTAGCAGGCCAGCAGGTAAATGACATTCTGACCTACACAACCACAAGAAATCAAGACTACACTGCCAAAACCAGCACACATGCATTCCATCTGGCCTTCACAAACGTTAAGCAGCATTCCCAAGATCTTTTTCTTCTTCTGCCACCACCAGCACCACTGAAGAATGTTATACGAGCAGTTTCTCCCAAACAAAGATTAAGCAAGGTGTTTTCTAACAGTGAATCACTGGTAAGATGGCAGAGGAGCACTTGGGGAACTCACCACACGCACTGGGCTGAGACTTCTTCAGAAGCAACAGACCCAAAGCAAAACAAAGGACTTCCATTGCATCACCACACACCCTTCCTCCTCACAACAGTTTCTCAGCCAATAGCAGAACTAGCAAAAAGGCAAGTACTAGCAAAACATGAACTAATGAAAGAACAAATACTGAAAGACAGGAGAGGAATGTGAGGGATCTCTTTATGCAAAAAGGAATCTCATGCAAGCTAGATCCAAAACTACTTTAATATCAGTAAGAGAGAACTGTGTTACAAAAGGAGACTTTCTATGGGGAGGAACTATGTCCCCACTGGTAATTCCTAATGACCTCAAGACTTGGAACTGCCTGGGGTCTGCTCAGACCCATTTACACTGACAATCCCAGACTGCAAATTCTGGGAGCAAACTACATCTCAAGTAGACAGCCCATAGCAGACAGCTCACGGCCCTGGATTTGGAAATTAGCTCGCCCCAATTTTGCATGGAAGATTTTGAGTTCATTCTAGAGGTATCAGATATTAACAAGGATCAGAAACAGGAGAGCGGGTCAGTGGTTTGATTCAACAAAGGCTGTCCCTCTGAAGGCTGCTGTGGGCTTTCAGCAGCCCTTGGAGGAACAGCCAGGCGGAACAGCATGCACAGCAACGGCTGCTCCCCTGCCTGCAGTCACTGTGCTATCACACACATGCCTCACTTACCGTGCGATCTTCAAGATACATTGTTTTTGACAGGAAATCAATTCCAATGGTCGCCTGAAAAGAAGAAAAAACATTAGTGACTGCAACTCGCCTCCCAGCATCCGCAACTCAGACCTTTCTACACAAACTCTCAGAAACGTTCACAAACTTAAATTAAGCTGTTGAAGTCATTTGTCTTCCATATAGTTGATAAAAACCAAAGCAATCTGTATATCTGTACCATCTTCATTTCACATCATTCTTCTAACACTTCTCAACTTGCACAAGAACCTCTGAGTCTGGATTTTAGCCTCAGACCTTCATGCATCTTAACACAGATCATATCTGAACTGGCATCTCTTTCTGCTCTACTGCAATTGAGGCTGATAAGAATTACCTTCTTAGAAATAACCAAAAGGTGAGGTAAATTAGATACATATAAATTGTGGGCAACTATACTGAAAGCTAAAAAGCTACGTTCATTTGGGGCTTTCCATTCCAGAACGTGCTTCCTTTCCAGCGAAATTAAGAAGCTTCATTACCCAGGTGGTTCTTTCTACACATCTCCCTCCACGCACGCTCTCATCACCGTACAGCAATTCCAGCACAAAGTGATTTACTAAGTTAGATGCACTCCCTGGCACTTAAATCAAGCAGACATCCTAGGTCACCATGACCATCAGGCTACTGATGTAACACATTTGAGTATTTTAGATTATCTGCCTTAAACACAAGCAGCACAGCACGTTCTGGAAGGTCTCCATCAAAACACGAGCCACTTTAATATTAGAAGAGGCCACAACAGTCAATTTCTGTACTTAGTGCTGGTTTCTAGTCCTATTTTCTGCAGGCAGGACACAGTTTGTAACTACAATAAGCAGATAGATTTCCAAGAGCACCTTACAAAAATCAGGAAAAGAAACACAGAAAGCACAAGAGGATCCAGTTCCAGTGAATGTCTTGCCCTCAAGAAAACAATCTTTTTTCTTCCTTTTCCAGCTTAAAATTAGCCCAATCTAAACCACTAGCTTTTTCTAGCCCAAATAGATAACACCCTAGTGTCATCTTCCTTAAAGATATTTGGTATTCCTTTGAAATACTGCTAAGATCTTTTAATGCAATTAACTCTTCCTGAAATCTTCAGGCCTCTTACACATCTTCACCTTTTCACCTATAGCTTCTTCACCCCTACCCTACTCTTTCCCTGCCTTTTTCTATCCATAGTCTTCTAGTTAAAGAAAAAAAATAGAGGGGGAGAATATACCATGGTGACTTCTTGCAGATCTATCCATGTACTCGGGATTCAGATGCTAGAGACCGGAAACCATCATAACTATGTTCATATCTTATTCTTTCTCTCTGTTTCCTGAGACTTCCATATCCATCGCCACACACCCTGACCATTCCCTTCTCCATTGCCCAACCCCATAAACCAATGTTTGTCCCTGTTTTCCTCAAGGAAAACCCAGACAGGATCTAAACCTTGCTTCTTTTTAGTACAATCAAGAAGTCTCATCTCCATTTCAAGGCACATTGCAACCTTACATATGATATTGAACTGACATCTCATGGGATAACATGCTTGTGCCTAACAGTTTTCACCGGTATAGACTTTAGTAGCAGGGAATAGATTCACACATATATATATATATATATATATATATTTAAAACCCAACACCCAAAACTAACAAAACTATGACATACCTGGTAAGTATTGTCAAAACTGTCATACATAAACCTGGTGATCAGAGAGGTCTTCCCAACTACAAAAGAACAGAAAAAAATCACCACTTTCAAGCAGCGGTGGAAAAAATAATCCCCACTGCTTTGGGAGTCACATGCTGGCAGCACTGATCATACAAATGAACTTGCCAACCTAAGGATATTTCCCAGCGACACCCTCCTGGAAAATAACCAGCTAAGAAATTAATTCACAAAATGATGAAGTATGTTAAGCCAAATCAATCAACGCAGGTCAAAAATTAATGATCATGAAAATTTGGTCCTCATACTAGGTACGTTGGGATGCATATGACAAAGAATTATTTATTTCCTTTAAGCAAGCAATAAATCTGCTTCGTTATTCACATTCTGCTACTTATGTAATCACTCAGTCTCAGACTTCTAGACACAAACATCAAAACAAAACATGGTGATGGCCTGGACACTGTTCTGCTGCCTCAGGCTGGATAAAAAAAGCCATATTTAAGACTCAATATCCTTTCTTCATAACAAGATTCTAGATATAGAGTAAACTTTGGTGGCTTACTTAAAAACTTTATGTCTCCAAACGTTATCAAGAGAGAAAGCACAGAACTGTCAAGAAATGGAATCCAAAGATAAGATCTCTGATTCTCTCTCAGGAAGCTGAAGAAAGCCAAGAAAAATTCAAAGCATGTGACATGGAAGGAAAAGGGAAAAGGAATGAACTGCCTAGAAAGATTATGAAATTGTGAACATTGTAGAAGGTTAAAAACAGGTTTGATAAATGTCTGTCAGCATCAGTCGATCCCGCCTTGATAAGGCAGGGATATCAGACAACTTCTAGAAATTCCTCCAAGACCTATAGTTCTGTGTCTGAGGAGGAGATAAGCAGCAAGAGATGTAGAGAAAGTAATACAGCAAAGAATACCACGATTTCAGGAAAAAGCTACAACTCGTCCATTTATTATGAAGGAAGGGTACAAAAGGGAGGTAACTCCCAGGTAAAACAAATGAAAACATGAAGATGTAAGGGAAGCAACGGCCATGCTATACAAACAGCACTGCTTTGCCATTCATTTTCTCTCACTCGCCACACACTCGGTGAGGACACGGCCAGAGACACAACACACTGCGGGGGAGGGCAGCATCCTGAGAGCCACCACATCTCTCCCAACCGCCAGCAAGGCCAAGCCACCCGCCCGGCCCCACGGCTACGGGCCAGCACCGGCAGGAGGCCCGGCCGCAGCAGGCGATGGAAATGCAGACCCGGGCGCTTGCCAGGCCGGCGGAGGCACAAGGCAAGGCCGCCCCTCCCTCGGGCGGGAGCCCCGGACGGCTCGTTATCTCCTCCCCCCCGGGCAGAGAAGAGCCCTTCACGATTCCTCACCGCCCCTCGCGGCTCCTCACCGCCTGCCCGCAGCGTTAGGCCCGCGGCGGCTCCTCACTCCGCCTCCCCCACAGCGCCAGGCCCCTGAGGCCCGCCGCGGCCTACTCCCCCCGCTCGCCGCCGCCCCGGCTCACCGCTCTGCTCGCCCAGGAAGACGAGCTTGAACTTCCTCAGCGGGTTCCCGAACTCGCCGCCGCTGCCGGGGGCGGTCATGGCGGCGCGGGGAGGCCGAGCCGGAGCCGTGACTGAGGAGAAGGAGACACCGCCGAGCACACACCGGCACCGCCGCCGCCCCGCCTGCCGTACCGCGCGTCACTTCCGCCGCCGTCACCGTCGCGTCACTCCGCACCACCCCCGGGGCGGGCGGTTGCCATAGCGACGGGCCGGCCTCTAGGGGCCTGGCCGGGAGCCACCGGNCCTCGTCCTTCCTCCGAGGCCCGACGCAGCCTGAGACACCGGCTGCCCGTTTCGAGCTCTCCCCCGTGCCCCGGGGTGGGCCCCGCGCCCCAGCACCACGACACGAAGCCTGCACCGAGCCACTGGGGCGGGTTTATTTATAACGGTGTGACAGAGTATTGCATAACGCAGGCAAACGACAAACACGCTGGTGATGGCGCTTGGCCGGGCTTCACTGGGTCCTCCCTCTCCCTATCCCCTCTGAAGGCAGCCATGGGTACAAGGAGGTGCAAACACCATCCTGCACACCATCGGGCTTTCCAACGTGGTGGTACTGGGAGGAGGTGCAGTGGCTCCTGCCACCGCAGTCAGGGCTTGGAGTCAGAGTGAGGAGCCCAAGGGAGGAAGGTGTACCTAGGGGAATATATTGCACTGCAGGTAGAGGGCTGAGGTGTCTGTACTGAGCGCAGTGCAGCGGGGAAAATGCTATGGGCATCTACGTCCCAAACCAGGGCACGTGGGACCAGTGGCTGTCCGTGCAAGCAGGCAGCAGCAGGTTAGCTTTCCTCTTTGTCAGCCTCCTCCTTCTCATCTTCATCGTCCTTCTCCCCCTTGAGTTTTTGGCGAGCAAATTCCTCAATGACGATGTCCTCCTCACTGGAAAAGAGAGCAGAGGGTGGTGAGCCCATTGTCTGGCTGCCTGACATGCACCTCAGCGAAGCGGGCGAAATCCCTGCTGACACCCAAACCCTGCTCCTACTAGGGGACAGTGCACAAATCCTGTTGGTGCTCACCCTGGCCCTGTCACCCCTTAGGCTTCAGGGAACAGCCAGGTCACTGTGAGCCACGGCCTAACCCAAGCACACAAATCCAGGGCAGATCGCTGGCTCGGCTGCAAGTGTGCATGACCAGAGGAGCTGGGTGAGAACTACTGCAACTTTTGGTGTTTTTAAAGACAGTATTTTGCATTGTCAAGGGAAAAAAGGGAAAGAAACAAAATTAAAGTGGAGACAAAGAGATTAGTTACCTCCTTGCAAAACGCAAGCAGCAGATGACATCAAGGGAGAGCCACAAAATGAAAAGTGGGGGAAGAAAATGGAAAAAAAGAGTCAGCAAAACTGATTCCAAAAGCCTGCAAATGTGAAACAACTTGGCAAAATCTACAGGGAGTGATGGTGGGGACAGGCCAAGAGATTTCCTGTTCTGGAAGTTTAAATATCTTCGCTGAGCTGGGAAACTGATAGGTTTTGGTGTGAATGCTCTGCAGTTGCAGCCTGAGTTGCCAGGCTCCAAATCCCAGTGCTCGTGTCCCATTGCAGGGCGTAACCAGACACAAAACCCCCCCAGCCTTTTGGGCCTCTGCAAGCCAGGGCCGGCTGTGGGGCTGGTTGGCGGCTGTGGCTCCCAGGCACAGCTGCCAGGAATGGGTTTGGCACGCTGCAGCTTCCCACCCCAGCTGTGGCTTCAGCTGGAATAAGCTCATGTCGTGGGAGGCGAAGAGGGCTCTGGCACTGGGGAGCATGAAGTGGGGAAAGGGATGTGACCAGCACTTGCTTCCAGCAGCCGAGGGACCTCAGTGTGAGGCAGATGGGGACCAAAACTGTAGGGGATGTTATGTTCGGTGGTGGTACTTGTGACTGTGGAGTTTTAAAATAAGCCCTGGAAATTTGCAAAACACGTGCAATTTGAATCCTCCCAGCCCGTGACAATGCTCCTGCTGTCTGTGCCACCATGGAGGGTGTCATGCTGTCTGCCGTGACACACGGACTCAGGACATTGAGGCCTGGATGATTTAACCCAAGGATGTAACCTCAAGCTGGGCATCCCATCCATCCGTGATGGATCTGCATGGTTTATGAGCTAGAGGAAATACTGCCTTGAATATAAGCAAACATCTCTTTACCTTGGCTTAGCTGTAGTCCATTGATAAACACAGCACAGGGAGGCAAGGATTGGAAGAGAGATCCATAAGCAGGTTAATAGAGAAAGGACATTTTAACTAACATCTCTTCTTAATGCTCAGGTGTTTTTTCTGAGGAGGTGATGAGATGGATGGCAGCCAGGGTGCCGTGGGGAGGAGAGCTGCTCCTGCAGCTGGTCCCACACACAGAGTGGCTCTGCCCATCTCTCAGGCAGTGACGCTGGGGCAGAGCGGGCCCCTTTGCATGGAGGTGGCCGCATCAGCCTGGCTTTTACCAGTTCCCTTCTGAATGGGGACTGCCTCTTCCTCCCCTGAGTTTTGGCGGTGTCCCAGGCATTACTTACTGTCCGCAGGCTTCGGGTGCATCAGGATGACAGGCAGCTCGACAGCAACATCGCTGGAAGGAAAAGCACTTCTTTCAGTAAACTCGCCCAGTGCTGTACTGTGCTCAACCCCACAGGCAGCTCCCCCTTACCTGGAAGTGAGATCCCCCAGGATGCTGTGGCAGAGAAAGGAAGAGAAATCAGCCAAGGCAGAGGAAGGAAGGTTTTAGACTTTGCTTTATAAGGCGGTAGAAGATGATTTATAATAGGAGTGAAGGGCAGTGGGGATTGGGCTGGAGGGTTGGGAGCCAGAGAGCAGTCCAGTGCCTAGCTGTCCCGTGGCCCAGGGCAGGGACAAAGGGGCCCATGGCGTGGGTCCCTCTGTCATCTGCCTGGTGGTACAAGACCCCACAGCCAAAGGAGATGGTCCCTACCCGCGTGCCCACAGAACCTTACCCTCCTCGGGACACCACCAGGTTGACCTTTACTTTGTAGGACACCAGGATGCCCAGCACCTCCTTGTCCATGCCAGGCCTCAGGCTAGAAGAAAGGCAGAGCAGAATGGTGAGGTGGGCAGTGCTGCTCACAGACCCCATCTGCTTCCCTACAGCAGCTCCTGGGGGACATCCCCATGCCCCGTTTCATGTGGAGTACACTGGGGCTTAGCAGCAGAGGACAACTCAGCATGTCAGTAAAAGAGAGGGGAGGGCAGGTGACTTGACTGAAGCCACAGAGCAGTTTCTGGAGGCCACTTTTGCTGCCTGAGTTGGGATTTACCCCCAAGACAAGACCCAATGCAGCTTGGCAGAGGGGCTTTGGATGATGGGTGGGATTGGGAGGCTACGTCTCTCCCACAAGATGGAGAAGTGGGTCTGTAGCCATGTGGCAAAATCCCTACGTTTTCCAGCTGGATGGAATAGACTGGGCTCAGGCACAGGAGGTGGGAGCCCAGAGCATGCTGAGCAGTGGGGAGTTGCTAGAGTGGGGTGAAGGCATGGGTCTGGACATAGCAGGGAGGAGGGGAACCCGCCCACATCTTACATGGTGGTGGAGGCCAGGTTGGTGTCCTCATGCTTGAGTTTGCCATCGAGAGCGAGGCCTCGCTTCTCACGGTTGGCCGAGAGCATGGGGGTGACGGAGTACGTTTTGGAGAAGGTGGAGTTGGCTGCCACATTGTCACTGGAAGGAGTGGGAGAGGAGAGCTCAGAGCCAGCACCAGCCTGGTGTGTGCTCAGTACCCATCGGGGATGCTCAGCTGTTGCACCAGACACCTGGGCAGATCCAGCCCCCCCTGCCCTGCCCTCCTCACGCAAATGCCTGGTTCTGTTTCCTCCTTTTGTTCCTTTATACGACCACTTCTTTTTTCTACTCTCCGCCTTTGCTGCAGCCCTTTTCGTTCTCAGGGGCGAAAAGGCTGTGGCTGCCCTCAGAGATGCAAAGCGAGGAGAGGAAGCAGCCTAGGGGCAGCTGTGCATCTTTCCCCAGGGACCTCTTCAGCCGACACTGGCTTGTGCTGCAGGGGGGCACAGTGTCCACCGCCTTCCTTCTTCTCTGTTTCCTCTGCATCTGCTCTTCTAGCCCTGATATTTTTTGCTGCCTGGTGTAAAAACATCTTCCCCACCCCCTCCTCCCCATCGCTCTCCCCTCCTCCTCCTCTCTCTTCCTCCCTCTGGCCTCAATGCTGCAGCACCCCCAGCCCCTTTTTACTTACTTTATCTCCTCAGTGCACACAGTCTTTGTGTATTTATCCAGTGAATAGAGGACCACGTCTGTGATCTGATCAACTGAGGAGACACAAGAGGATGCAGCATTGGTGACGTGGCAGAGGCACAGGCACCCAGTCCCCATCTCCAATGGGGAGGCCGGGATGGGAGCAGTGCCAGGGTGTGCCCCTCCTGCCCCTTCTCACCAGAAATCTTAATTTTTTTCACAATCTTGTTGGTGGTGTTGTTGATGTTGACAGTCACATTGATGGCTTCTCCGTGGTAGTAGATCTGCGGTGGGAAGAGGCTCAGTTACAAGACTGGGCATTCCAGTCCCCGTCTCTGGGGACACGTGGTGGCACGAACCAGGGGTCAGACTCCATACTGACCTCTTTATCCAGGGAGGCTTCAAGGTGCAGGGGCTTGTCGGACATCATGAACTGCCGGGTGGTCTCCGACTTTGGGGCTGGCCCCGTTTTCATGGGTGCAAACTGGATCTTGCGGATGATGAGACGCACTGAGTTCCTGTAGGGTGAGAAGCAGTCACCCTTGTTCCTCTCAGCAGGGTTGTGTTGACACAGCTTTCAAGGGGGACACGTCAGCTACCTTTGGGGACATCACAGTGTCTCTAGCCAGAGGATGCAAGCTACACCCTGCTCTTAGAAGGTGGTGGGCACTGACATGGGGACCACTGCCTCTCCTTTGGGTACAGTACCCAATCCAAGCGGGGCAAAAGCTGACAGGAGGTCCTCAGCTCAACCCCTAAGCTGGCCACCCAAAACCACCTGGTGGTTCAATGTTAGGGCCATGAGGCTGGAAAAGGAAATACCTCTTGTGAATTTTCTCCTCCAGATTTTCAGCACAAAATCCTTTGACCTCAAAGTCCACGCCGCAGGCCTGAGGGGACACATATGGTCAGTAAGCAGGAGGGACTCAGAGCTGCCTGAAGTTTAGGTCCATTCCCTTCCTTCCTCCTCCACTGCATCCCCAGAGATCTTGGTCCTGAATCCAGCCGTCCTTCCTCCCCAACCCTCACCCTATGGGCCATGTCCTCACAAAGAAGCAGCAGCTCTCATTTTTGGCATCCCACAGCTTAACCCCCCTGTCAGGGAGGATGGATCCAGAGGACACAGGTCAGGGACAGCAACTCACCTTTCCCACATCGTCTGGTCCTGGCTGCAGGGTGACAGAGCAGGGCAGGTTGGTGGCCATCTGGGCAGAATAGGGAAAGAGGGAAAAAAAAAAGTGAATGAAGAGCACGCCCAGAGATGATCCCTGGTGGACACCAAGGACGATGTGTGATTGGGAAGCACTGAGCAGCCCCTACCTCAAAGGTGAAGGGGTAGGCATTCTCCCCGAGCTTCTTCATCAGCTTTTCCTGCAAAGAAGTGAGGGTTTTGGGTGCTTGGTCTGGCACCGGTGGGAAGATCTGGGTGGTCAGGACATAGAGGTCCTTTCTGAAGGTCAAGCCGATAACGTCGAGGTCATCTCGGCCGTAGCGAAACGCACAAGTCAGCGTCACGTACACTGAAGTCAGATGGAGACAGAGAGGAGTGAGGTCAGAAGGGTGAGATAAAGGGAAGGTGCAGGGAGAAAAGGGGTTGAGAAAAGAACAAAGAAAGAAAAACTAATTTAATAACTCTTTAGGAGAAATATGACCCTGTTATCAGGACCTAGACCTCAAACACCAAGTTAACAAGATTTATCACATCTCTCTACAAGGCACAGGTAGCTTCAGAGCCAGTGCCCCAGGCAGAAAAGATGAGAAGAAAGAGGCAGCTTTCCTTGCCAGGCCAGCTGCTGTTGCCCTGATGTATGACGAGCTGTAGATGACCTGTTGTGGATTTGACTACAGTCCCAGGTTACTTGTGAACTTTGAACTGGTTTCCACCCCTTCCCCTTGTAACGTGGGGTTTTGTGTCTTTAATACCTTTTCTGTCCTTTAGGTACTCCGGGTCGATCAGGCAGATGCCATCTGCAAACAAGCAGAGAAGGGCCAGTGAGCTCAGCCACCAGGGGAGATCCTTGTGAAACCACAATGTTTTTAAAAGTTAAATAATCTGCTTGTTGGCTGGGAAGGTGACTGAGGGGAGCTGCTGGTCCGTGGAATGGTGATGCCTCTTCAGCATCAACACCACCAGCGTGACTGTGTTGTTTGTTCCTTTTCCCATTTTTCTGCAAATGTATTTGTAGGAAAATGGGACATTTGGCCCTCCAGAGCTGCCCTTGCTCCTCCTGCTCTGGTGGGAAGCAGTAGTGAGTAGTCACCAGCACAGAGACTGGTTTCCCCCTGGACCACTTACTGCCCATGATTCTCCCTGCATGGTGGGAACAGCCTCACTCACCTACAGCATCCACTGACTCCACGTGATCCACGAAGTCTCTCTTTCCCAGGTAGATGGATAGCTGGAGGCAGCACACAGACAAAGGACAGAAGGAAACAGATTAGTGTTTGCCATTGAATTGGCCAAAAATTTTCAAGCCCTGGGTTGTGTCACAGGGCTGGTTAACCCTGCTGTTAACATGATGGACCAGACATTGCATTTAAAGGTCCATATAGATTTCTTTCTTTTTTAATTTCTATTTTAAAAAGTGAGCCCTGCAGTGACATTGTGGTGGGAATAACAGAAATCAATCAGATTTTAAAGGGAAGGGAAACCCAGTCTGCGTCCTGTCCTGTGGGCAAAGCCACCCCAGAGGAATCCCAGGGATGGGGCACAAGGCCCTGTCTCTGCATGCATGGCCTCACCTTGCCATTGGGGCTGGTCTTCTTGAACACCCTGTGGAAGAAACACAGACAGAGGGGTTGGGAATGCTCTGGATGAGGCTGGATGCAGCACAGCCCACTCCTGGGGCAAGGAGCGAGGGGGCTTCCCTACAAGCGTCATGCATCTCCAAGAGCTATGTCAGAGCATGCACAGGATGTCCTGGCCTTGGGGAATTCAGTGTCCTCCAGATTCATAGCCAAACCTGTCCCAGGGAATGCTCCTGAGCTCAGTGTGTGACCATTGAGGAGGGGTTGCGTTAGCTGGCTGTGTCTTAAAGGCAACCAAAAAGCACCAACAAGAGAAGAAAAGAGAGGAGAAGAAGAGGAGAAGAGGAGAAGAGGAGAAGATGAGAAGAGGAGAAGAAGAGAAGAGGAGAAGAAGAGAAGAGAAGAGGAGAAGAAGAGAAGAGAAGAGAAGAGAAGAGAAGAGAAGAGAAGAGAAGAGAAGAGAAGAGAAGAGAAGAGAAGAGAAGAGAAGAGAAGAGAAGAGAAGAGAAGAGAAGAGAAGAGAAGAGAAGAGAAGAGAAGAGAAGAGAAGAGAAGAGAAGAGAAGAGAAGAGAAGAGAAGAGAAGAGAAGAGAAGAGAAGAGAAGAGAAGAGAAGAGAAGAGAAGAGAAGAGAAGAGAAGAGAAGAGAAGAGAAGAGAAGAGAAGAGAAGAGAAGAGAAGAGAAGAGAAGAGAAGAGAAGAGAAGAGAAGAGAAGAGAAGAGAAGAGAAGAGAAGAGAAGAGAAGAGAAGAGAAGAGAAGAGAAGAGAAGAGAAGAGAAGAGAAGAGAAGAGAAGAGAAGAGAAGAGAAGAGAAGAGAAGAGAAGAGAAGAGAAGAGAAGAGAAGAGAAGAGAAGAGAAGAGAAGAGAAGAGAAGAGAAGAGAAGAGAAGAGAAGAGAAGAGAAGAGAAGAGAAGAGAAGAGAAGAGAAGAGAAGAGAAGAGAAGAGAAGAGAAGAGAAGAGAAGAGAAGAGAAGAGAAGAGAAGAGAAGAGAAGAGAAGAGAAGAGAAGAGAAGAGAAGAGAAGAGAAGAGAAGAGAAGAGAAGAGAAGAAGAGAAGAAGAGGAGAGAAGCTCACTCCATCTCTCTACAGCCAGCTCAGGTACTGGCCCATGGGGGCAGTGGGTGTGGGGAGCCAGGGAGCTCGCTTTCTCCCTCTGCTCCTGCCATGCAGTGCCCTCCTCCATCCCAATTACAACAACAACAAAATAATTGGAAAAAAAAAAAGACACTTACTTTGATCCATCTGCCATTTTAAGTCAGCAGCCACACAGGTGGGGATCTGCGGGGAGAGATGGAGGGGAAGTGCTGGGTGAGGTGGTGGGGAAGCCGGGCATCTGAGTCGAGCAAAGCCCTTGCCCCCAGCTAAAAAGGGGGTGAAGAAAAGGTGGAGGAGAAAAAAGGAGAGCAACACTGCAGGCACGGGCTTCAGAAAATAGGAAGCACAGGGGTAACTCCCAAGGGAAACGAGTTCAAGGCTGGGAAAGGCAAGAAAATGAACAAAAGGGCTTACGGAGGTTCAATTTTATGAATTTTTCTTGTCTGCAGGAAATTGGCTGTCAGGGCTTAACGGCAGGAACAGGCTTGTTCTGTCCTGTCACTCACAGGAAAGCGAGGAAACCGCAGGCAGAAAGGTCGATGACGGCCTAACTACCCTGTGGGTGGGGAGGGTGTCTGGGGGTGCACGGCCCCAACCCACGGCCCCCTCCATCCCCATTGCTGGCCGGGCTCACCAGAGCTGGCTCTGGGAAGGCAATGCCCAGCCCTGCCTGACTCTGCTGCCTGAGTTTTGCTTGCTCAAGCCTGGTGTCCAGAATTAAACCGTAAATATTGCACTGTTCACCAGCTGATTTGCTGGGAGATTAGACAGGATGAGCTCAGCTTCTTAAAGTTAGGCAGCTCTGACATTAGCAGAGCTTAAACCCAGGCAGGATTTTAAGCCCCAAGGGGGCACGTGGGCAGAGTTACCCCTTTACGCAACTAAAAGGATGCTGGGGAGAAAGAAAAAATTGCTATAGGAGGAGGAGATTATCCTCTTCCCCACAGGAAGACAAGGGATTTGTCCCAAACACAGGGTCTCTGATGCCCTCAGGTGCTGTGGGATGCGGAGGTTGGGCACCCTCGCCTGCAGGGTTTCTTGGGCAGCATCGTGAGAAGGTGCAAAAGGAGTGGGAGCAGAATGGTGCCATGGGCTCAGGCCTCTCCAGAGCCCTGGAATTTGGGATGAGGCGATGAAAAGTGGAAGAGAGAAGAGCTAAACTCCTCCTGTGCATCTCCCAAGCCCCAGAGAAGCAACTGGGACCTCTCCTGGCTTGGCTAAGCTCTTCCACTCCACTACCCTCCATCCATGCTTTCTGGCTTGGCCAGGCTGAAATCCTTTTGGCCACATTTTTCCCCTTTCAGCCCCAAACCACTCTCCTTCCAGCCACAGTCCAGCACCAATATCCCTGCCCGCCAAGCGTTTTACAAAACAGCAGAATCCGTGCCCCAAATCACGGGTAAGGCCCAGGCAGCAGAGTAGGCAGCACTCACCTGGGGGGTAGACAGATAGACAGACAGACACTCTCTTCTTCTTCTTCTCCCAGCACGTCCCACTGCCACCCAGTCACTACAGGCTGCTCCCAGTCCTGCAGCTTCTTATACCCCCCCGGGGTGGTCCCTCCCCTGGCATCTGATCTCACCCGCTCGGCTTTGGCTGGAGATGTGGGCTCTGTGTGTGTGTGTGTGTGTGTGTGTGTGTGTACCATGGGAGAAGTGCTTTCACAAAGAATCCTATTAGTTTATTAACTGGGGAGACGCTTCATGAGTAAGAGTGGGCTATAAATATGGCTGGTGCCAGAGCCTTGAGAAAGCAGCTTACAGAGATTGGCAAAGCGGGCTTAGGAGGAAGGTGATGGTAATTGAGGTGGAAGCTCTGCTCCAGGTGGGCAGGGGTGAAGGCCGGGGTGCAGATTCCCACGGGGGCTCTCTACAACTGCTCCCATGGCAAGTGGAGCTGGGCCAGCCCCGGGCACGAGGAGGGAGGGAGATGGCAGAGGGGAAAGAGGAACCTGCCGAGATTTATCCCTCACTTACACACTTTGCTGGATGGCTGACAGATGGACCGGAGGTACAGGCAGCTTCTTCCATAGCCAATGTGCCCATCTGGCTGGTCACCTAGAGGTCACCTGCTGTTGTCCAGGGCAGGGCACACGGGACACCCTTGTCATGGGGGGGCTGATGTACAAGATGATGGGGCAATAACACACGCAAGGCTTGAGACTGCAGTGGGAACTCCTACACCAGGCTTTGCTCCCCTCAAAGCACCAGGGAAGGGTCAGCCACCCCTTCATGGTGGGACATGGACCTGCCACCATCCTCCACCGCCACCTGGGCCATCTGCTCAGTCCCGCATCATTTCATAACACCGCAGGCTGGCCTCGCCTGACCCGATTAGCACATCATTAATTCAAGGTTTGCTGCTGCAAATAGAAAACTGTTGAAAGCACAGAGTGGATTTGCCTTACTGCTAGCCGGGAGAAACACGCTCCACACTACCATCCTTCCTCAGCACCTCAGCAGCAGACAGTGTGTGGGAGCCCCCTCTCACAGGATGTGGGGCTGCAGGGTGCCCCTGGGTTGACCCTAAGGACAGGGTATGGACCATAAGGATAGCCCAGGGCAGCCTCCAAACTTCTCCAGCAAGGCCCCACTCCTCTTCCTCACCTTCAGCATCCCTCAAGCCCTTGCTCCCTTGGCCAAATGCTTTGCTTCAAGCATGTACTTGGTTCTGGCTCAAGCTCCCAGAGCCAAGCACCAAGGTCAGGGTGTCTCTACCCTCCACTCCATCCCAGACCTGCCAGCAACCTCCTCCCAGCACCCTAGATCAGATCAACAACCTTCATCACCTGGCTATCAACCCCTACCAAACATATCCCACCTGTGCCTCTGGCCCTGTGGGCCACCAGGAGCCACCACAGCACACCAGCTCCACTGCCCAGGGCTTTAGCTGCCAGCACACGTTGCCTGGGGCCGGGACTTGTGATTTCTTTAATTGCACACAGGAGAGCTGCTTAGTTTGCAGATTAGTGGGTGCTATTTCTGCCAAGGTCAGGGGGGACACGTGAACTGTGACCTTCCCACTGGTAGGTGGAAGAGGAGGAGGTGGCGGCAGCAGCCCCACCTGGATGCCTACTGCTCAGCTGGGGTGGGGGTGACAGCGGAGCAGCCTCCCCCAGCACCTAATCCTGAGCTGTTTGCAGCCTGAATATCAGGCCCCTGAGACCAGTACTCTTTGCAGGGGGCCATAGAGGGTGTGGAGCATGGGGAGCAGGTTTCATTATGGACGGCTTCAGCTTGGTTTAATCCTGAGTGTGTGGATTCAGCCAGGGGGACCTTGCCCAGGTGGGGTGGCAGATATTCCCTCTCGCTCTCCACACCACTCCCCCCCCCCCCCAAACAAAAAAAAAAATAAACCAACCAAAAAACACACAAACAAAAAACCCAGTGGTGAGATGGACAGACCACATCCCTTCCCGTGCTCATGTCGAGCTCCAAACCAAGCACCGGTGAAGGAAGCTGCGGGGGGATGCAGCACGGTGTTAAAAATAATAGGGAAATGAGAGAGGGCTTCTTCCTTTTTCCTGTTTAATCAATGGCCAAAGGCTTCTCTGATCTGCTTCATCCCACACATCCCTCCAAGTCCTTGTGCTGTGTGAAACACGGCTCAAACAGACACTTCCAGTGGGGCAGGATGCCGATGGACGTGGGGCTGGTGGAGTCTGTGGGGGCCCAGCTGCATCCCTGGCTCCCGACAACAACAGACAGTGCCCTCCAAGGAATGGCCACAGGGCTCCCCATGTCCTCCCCCTTCAGCACCCTCGTTCATGGGGTCTGCCCTCCGAAGGGAGCCACCCACCCAGCAACCTGGCACCAGTGAACACGTATCGCCTTCCAAAGTACAACTGTCCCCAGGGACTGGCAGAGCTCCCTGTGTGCTGGTGCCAGCGTGTTTGGCGATGTCCCGTCTCAGCCTCCGGCACCACGCACCGCAGCAGCCTTACGTAAAAGCCCGCAGCCGGTGCTGCTGATTTCTCAAAGCCCCTCAGAGCTCCAGGTCTTCCTCCTCTGATCTGGATTAGGTGGCGTGGATGGCATTAATCCGAAGCCAGGCATCTCTGCAGCTGTGGGGAATTATTGTCACACAGTTAAGTAATAGAAGGCAGTAGTGCTGGTGGGTCTCCAGCCGCTGTCCCTTCACAAACCAGCCATCCCTCCCCTTCCCCATGTCGGGTGCTGGTGAGAAATGCAATCATTGCCATGTGGCCTGCAGCTGCCAGCCCAAAATCAAGTGGACTGCCCCAACTTCTTGGTGGCCTTGGCCACAGGTTCCTCTGATGCCAGGAGCCCAAGAGGAAGCCCTGGCAGGGGCTTTTGGCATATCCACACCAGTGGGCTTGGGCAGACGGTGGTGGGGTTGGTCCCTTTGCATTGGGCTCATGGCTGCAGGGTTCGACTTGTGATGCCAAGGGTGGCAGACAGCCGGGAGTGTGACTTGGCATTGCACTCCATCCTCATCCTCCTCTGACAGGAACCTGCTGTCCTGTCTTCTCCTGGAGTAGCCCTGATGCTCCCAGGCACTCTGGCGGCAGATGGTGGCTGCTGCTCATCTGTAATTAATTGGTGCTAATCACCCTAGTGCAGCTCAAGCCAGCCACTTGCCCAAGCCACTGCTGGCACATGCACGGCCTGCTCGCTGTTTGCCGTAAGGAGTGAAACCTCCAGATCTATGCCTGGGAGCTGTGGGAGCCCTGCTGCTGTTTGCAGCCCCATCCTGCTGGGAAAAGCCTCCTGCCTTCCTGAACCCTTTCCCGGGATCCCCTGAACCCCGCTTCCCTTCTGCCTGGAGCCAGGGCACCCACAGATGGGGTGATGCAAGTGGCATCGTGGGTGCTCAGCTTGCATGGCTGCCTGATGCTTACACCATCATCATCTCCATCTCCACGTGGCTGGCAGCAAAGAGCAGAGTTCAGCCCTGGCATGGGCAGCAAGGTCCCCAGGAACAGGGAGCTCAGTCACTGCCTGCCCCAAACACATTTCAGGGGCTTGCTGCTGTCCCACACTCTCTGTCCCCTCTCCCAAAGTCCTGTCCGAGGGATGGGGCTCTTCTCCCCCCTCCATTGCCCCTTGTCCCTGGGGAAGATGGGCAGCGGGAAGCGGGGTGGGGGCAGAGTCCCGGCTCCAGGAATGCTGCTCCCTGCACCCTGCCATGCTCAGCCCCGCATGGCTGCAAGGCTTCCCCCCTCTAGCAGGGCTGGAGCGGGAGGAGGAGCGAGGAGGCCGGTCCTGGCGTGGGGCGAGCACAGCGCAGAGAAGGAGGAAGAGCGCGGCGGCTGCCGCGGTGCCGAGCGAGCGGCACAGGGCACCCTGCCGGTGGGCCTGACCGGTGGGGCTGGGGAGCAGGGCCAGCGGGGTGGGTGCTGCCGGAACCCACACTGCCAACCCCGACGGGCAGCCGGTGCCCGGCAGAGCTGCCAGCATCCCCCGCAGAAGGAAGCCAAAGAGCGGCGGGTGCAGCATCGCAGCTCAGGTCCTGCTTGGTTACACCCCGAAAGCTCGGTTCGCTGCCCCCAGCACCCTGAAAGAGCCGCAGGAGCCCCAGAGAGCATCTGCAAGGGACGGTGAGTGTGTCCGGCGAGGTCTGAGCCCTCCTGCGCCACCAGGATGCCAGCACGGCCTGTCCTCCCTGTGCACCGGAGCAGGATGGTGGCCCCGGGGTGGGGGCGGGAGCATGGGGTGATTCCTCCCTGTGGGAAAGGTCTGACCACTGCTCTGCCCTTCTCTGCCCCCATACACCCCACAGGCTGGAACCCCACGTGATGAAGAGCATACGGACCCCCAGCCTACCCGAGCTGCCCCCCAGTTACTGCTCTTGCCACGCTGCCTGGCTGCGGGGCACCCCATCCCCATGAGCATCACCTGGGTGGCTGCACATCACCATCTGGGACCTCCAGCCGCTGGCTTGCTCGGGTACCAGGGGGCCGGTCCCCCTACTCCACCCCCACCTTCACCTTCCCCAGCCAACCCCATGGGCCAGCTGATGGCCAGCATCTGTTGTTGAGCCCCCATGTGGGGCTGGGACGGGGACACAGTGCTACCGGTGTCCCGCTGCTTTGGAGGATGGCAGCAGCAAGCTGGTACCACCGGGACATCAGCAGGGTGGTGGCGGAGGAGCTGCTGGCCAAGGCTGGGCGGGATGGCTGCTTCCTGGTGCGGGACAGCGAGTCGGTCTCCGGGGCGTACGCCCTCTGCCTCCTGTAAGTCACCTGCCTGGCTTCTGCTTGTGGCTTCTCTCTCTTGTTCCTTGCTGGGGTCCCTCTCTCTGCTTCGGTCACAGCAATCCTGGCACTGACCCTCAGGCTGGCACTGCCAAAACCTAGTGGAAAAACTTTCTTCAGGGGTGTCGGTGGGGTGAGCGGGGTGCCAGCTCTCTAGCACAGGGGATTTTGAGCGATCCCCAGGTCACTGTGTCCTTGGGAGCTGGCAGTCTGGGCTAACCCTGCCCAGCACCGGCGTTGCTGAAGGGAGAACCCAAAATCCAGGGCACGCCGAGCTGTTTTGGGCTGCCTGCCATTCCAGCCCGGTGTGTGGGAGTGGGAGAGGCTGGCTCGCATCGCCCTCCCTCTGTGAAAACAAACATCCCCCTCTCCCTCCAACCCCCAGCGCGGCCGCATCCGGGCCCGTGACTCCCACTGTTAACATCTCAGATGCTGGGACTTGGTGGGGGAAGGAAGGGTCTGCATCCCCCCCCTAACCTCGCTATCTCCTTGCTTGGGACTGGGCTTGCTGCTGGGGGCTGCCTGCACCCTGCCTGCACCCTGCCTGCAGCCCAGCGACACGTCTGCAGCGGGGACCGTGTGGGGCGGTGCCTCGGTGGCTTTGGCAGGATGCCACCCCCTTTTCCCAGGCCTGGCCCGCGGGACAAATTGCAAACACATGGTGCTGAGGGGCATGCAGGGGTGCGGGGCATGCTGGAGGTTCAGCCAGTAGCCACCCCAGCTCTGCCAGCATCCCAGCACAGAGTCACAGGTCAGGACGATGCCAGATGGGATGGTGGCACAGGCAGGGATGCTGTGGTGGCCTTGGAAAGAGCAGTCAACGGTCACGGGGAGTGTAGCACCCGGCTTCAGCTGGCCAAAAGCCATTGCTGCTACATGGAGCCATGGGGCTGTAGGTGACGGGATAATGATGACAGAGACCCTGCTGAGCCCCCGGTGTGCTGTGGCCATGCTGTGGCTGTGCCATGGCCACTGCAGGCGGGATGATGTTTGGAGGCAGGGGGACACTGCGCACCCTCCCCTGCAAATGGGTCCAGACCCAGAGCTGGGTGTGATGCTTTTGTTTCCAGAAATGAGAGCTCAGTTCCTCACTCTGCAGAGGGAATGGGGTTCTTTGCATCAGGACTGGGTGCCACTTACCCCCCAACGCTGCCACCCACCCAACGGTGTGGCGGGGGGCGCAGTGGGGGGTACCCTCATCTACTCTCTCCCAGGTTCCAGCGGCATGTCCATACCTACCGCATCCTTCCTGATGACGAGGGGCTGCTCTCCGTCCAGGTGGGTGCCCAGAGAGGCTGAGTGCCATCGGGGTGCACTCCCTGCCCTGGCTAATGCTGACGGGTGCCATGCAAGGGTTGGGGACACCAGCTATGAACTGGGGTGCAGGCAGGATGCAGGTGCCTGCCCTTCCCAGCACGCTGGCGCTGAGTGAGCAGTGCGGTTTGCTTTTTGCACGAGCTGCCGGCGGCGCACAGCACGACAGGATGCAAGTGCTTTGCAGCCACTCCTTCAGCACGGGGGCCGCCTGGGAAGGCCACCCCAGCTGCCACCAGCCCAACCTGGGGCGACACAGCAAAATGCTTGTCCCCTTCCTGCCACCATCCCCTGCTCCAGCCTAGACAGGTGGCCCCGATCCCCACAACATCTGTCCCTGCCATGTCTGTCCTGGCCACCGGCTCAGACTTGCTTCCCCTCTTTGGTGTCACTTCACTTTTCTCCTGGTACCCAGCTCCTTCTGACACCCTAAAAAGAGAATCCTGAGGATCCCTTGGGAGCAGCCCAATTTGCTGCTGGAGACAGATGTCTCCACACCCCTCTCCTCCCTCTGCTGTCCTGCCAGGGGCTGGGGTGAGCTCAGCATCCAGCTGGCACTTATAGCTCACCATGGCCACATTTTGGGGGCCAGTCCCACTCGATATAGCAGGCTGGTCTGCAGCCTTTTGGGGGGCTGCCCCAGCACATGGAGTCAGTGGAATGGGAGGGACATAATGGCTCTGTCATCCTCTCTGCCTTCCCAGACCATCCAGGGCATCCAGGCCAAGTGCTTCCGCACCCTCCCCGACCTGATTGGTGCCTACCAGCAACCCAACAACGGGCTGGTGACACCCCTGCTCTACCCCGTGCACCGGGCAAAGCAGGCAGTCGATGAAGACTCAGGTGAGCTGGGGAGGGGGCAGTGGGGGCTGCTCCAGGCTGCAAGTGGTGGTGGGGTTCCACTGAGCTGGCTGTTCTCTGCCTGCAGACGGGGAGGATGGCCGAGGCGGTGGGCACATGGCAAGCACGGTGCTGGCTGGAGGAGCTGGGACAGGCACATGGGTCAACACTCCCATCACCAGCCGGACCCACATCTCACAGCAACTGCACCAGAGACTGCAGGAACAGGTCCACAGCAGGTACCACATCCCTGATGGAGGACATGGGGTGGGCACGGCCACCCCTCGCTGGAGATGGTGGCATGCCCGGTGGGGGGATCTTTCCAAAGATGCTCACCTGCTCTTGCAGCCCGGCCAGTGACTTCATGGGCTTCATGGCCGAGTACCTGAACCACCACCTGCAGCTGGACCTGGAGGCTCTGCGCCATGGGCACCCACAGCTGCGCCATCTCAGCACAGCGCTCGTTACTGCCTGCCGGGCGCTGCACAGGCAAGTGGCCTGGGTGGGGGACACACACCCCCCCTCCCAGGGCTACCCACCTCATCCCCAACCCCTTTGTGGTGGCCCAGCATCTCCACTAAGGCTCAGGAGATGCCTGCATTGTGTCTCACCTGCTCCTCTCCTCTGCAGTGAGATCGACTTCACGTTGGCGGGTCTGGAGACACTGGCCAGGGTGTTTGACCCCCCTGCATCCCCTCTCAGCCCAGCCAGGGAGCAGGTGAGCCCCTCTCAGGCCACCACAGCCCCCAGTTGCCTGCAGGTGCCTTGTTGCATGTGGCTGGGGGCAGCTGGTTTGAGGGGAAGGTCGTCAAGGTGGTTTTGGTGCCTGTTGGCACCCAAAGATGCTGCGTGCCCTGTGGTGCAGCATCTGGTGCTGCTGGTGGTCCCCGGGCGCTGTGTGTGCTGGGTTCCTGCAGCTGGCAGGAGGGACAAGCAGGGACTCATTTCTGTGCCTATTCCAGGATGTGGCTGGGGGAGACCCCCGTTTCAGGGTGCAGCCTGGACCTGCCATGAGGAATCCCCTGGTCCAGTGCCAACACATTGCTCCAAAAATATCCATCTTTCCCTTCAGGGCCTCCTGACCAGTGACCCAGACCTTGAGCTGCTCCTCAACAAGATATCTACTGTCAACCACCTCCTCTCTTCACTGGAGAAGAAGGTGCCTACCACCCCCTCCCCCATGATGCCAGGCTGGGGAGGTCCAACTGGGTGCAGGAGGAGCACAGCCACTGTTAATGGCAGCCACTGCCTGGCTCTGCTGGCACCTTGGGCTGGGGAACCTCTCTCTGCTCCAGAAAACCCCTCACCTAAATTAAACCCTCCAGCAAAAGAAGTTGTGGGGGGTGGCACAGCCCTGAGATGCCCCTTGGGGCAGGACAGGCTGGCTCAGGGCTCCCAGTTAGCCCAGTTCCCCCCAGACCAGCACCCATCTCTCTGGTAGGTGCTGAAGTCGCTGCAGGAGACGGTGTCGAGGCACAACCTGGCACTGCCCAGCATGGTGGCATCCCCCCCGCCAGCTGCCAAGCCCCTGGCCGTCCAGAGCTTTGAGGTGAGGGCAGGGGGCACAGCAGGCCCCCAGTGTCACTGTTAGGGCAGGGCAAGGCTCATGTCTGACCTGGCAACTGCATCCCCATCTGCAGGTGAAGGTGGGCAAGTTGCAGCGGGCAGCCCTGACGGTGGATGTGGCATCGGGCACAGTGGCCATCACAAAGAGGGGCAGTGGGTCCCCGGAGGAGACCATCCCTCAGGACAAAAGTAAGGGGCTATTGATCCCCCTACTGCCTGTAGGACTGTGGGATTCCCCTAGCACAGCCCTGCTACCCGGGTGATGGGCTGCAGACCCGGTCACATCCTGAGCTCCCATCCCATACTGCCTGCTGGCCTCCACAGTGGGAGGTGGGTACCACTATTGCCCCCTCCCTCATGCTTGGCATTCAGTCCTGCAGCTGATCAAATACCAGAGCGTGCAGAGCAAGGTGAGGCTGGTGTATGACCGGGACCCCCAGAGGAACCTGAGTAGGGACTTTGTCTTCCCCAACGCAAGGGTAAGTGACACTGGCTGGGCTGTTGTGTAAGGATGTAGAAAACTCATGGTCTTGGGCTTCAGATCAGCTGGCTCCTACACCTGGGGGTGATGGCCCCCTGATCCTGCTGCCACTGGCACCTTGTGGGGCACTGCAGGTCCCAGCTCCTATTTGGGGGCACTAAGACACACATATCATCCTGCAGAAGCGAGAGGCCTTTTGCCAGCTGCTGCAGCTGATGAAGATCCAGCACTCCAACCTGGACGAGCCCGACCTCATCTCGGTGTATGTTGGGACATGGAACATGGGTAAGAGGCCAGCATAAGGTCACGTTGTCCTGTGAGTCTGTCATGGCTTTTTGTGAGCCCAAGTGGGTTTTGGGAGGTAAAGGAGCTGCCACAGGAAAGCTGAGGTCCAAGGTGGTCCTCAGTGGGAGCAGGAGGCTGGAGAAGACCCCGACTTGGCCCCTTTTGGGTTTGTCTGTCCTGCCGGGATCCACTCGCTCGGTGGCTGTCAGGGAAATAAAGAAGCTGGAGCACTGGGAGGGTTTTGGGTGGTAGCAGTAAATCCCAGCACCAGTCTGCAATGTGGATGGGTGGACCATGATACTTCCCATCCCCAGCAACTCCTGGGGACCTGCAGGGTCTCAGGGCGGAGAGAGGTTCAAGGAGCCTGGAATCAGCCCTTTGTCATCATCTCCCTGGTGATCTGCTGTCCCCTGCTCACAGGCAGCACCCCACCACCCCGCTCCCTCGCCTCCTGGCTGACGTCAAGGGGCCTAGGGCGCACGCAGGACGAGACCACCGCCTGCATCCCCCACGACATCTACGTTATTGGCACCCAGGAGAACTCCCTGGGCGACCGCGAGTGGGTTGAGTTCCTCCGTGCATCTCTGAAGACCCTGATGGCCATCGACTACCGTGTGGTAACAACGGGGTGCAGCCTGGAACCCTCTGGCTGTGCCTGGGGTGGGGTACCCAGTGCTAGGCAAACTAAAGCCATTCCCCACCAGTCTCAAGGAGCTGGTTGCCAGTAGCTGTCATCCCAGAGCTCTTACCCCCAAACCCAGGGTCCTCTTCCACCCTAAACGCAGCCCAGGGAACCTCCTATGCCTGGTGGACCCCATGCAGGGAATGCCCCCCCCAGAAGCTATCTTTCAGGGATGGGTTGACTCACCTTGCTGCTTCTCCATCCCCACCACACTCAGCTGTGGGGCAATGCTGGGGGAGCAGGCAAGCTCAACCCCTGCCCCACCCCGGCAGGTAGCTCTGCAGTGCCTCTGGAGCATCAAGATCGTGGTTTTGGTGAAGCCCGAGCACGAACGGCGCATCAGCCACGTCCACACCTCCAGTGTGAAAACTGGGATCGCCAACACATTGGGTAGGGATAGGGTGGAGGGGACGCCGCAGAGTGAGGGGGCAGCCTAGGGGCTATCCCAGGACCTCCCAGAGCTCAGTACCCAGTACATCCCTGCAGGCAACAAAGGAGCTGTGGGCGTCTCCTTCCTCTTCAATGGGACCTCCTTTGGCTTCATCAACTGCCACCTGGCCTCTGGCAGCGAGAAGACCCACAGGTGATGGAGGGGCTTGGGTGGGCGGGCCTGCTCCTGGGCAGGTGGGTGTCTCAGGGGGTTGGAGGAACCCCAGGGGCTGTGGGGTTGTCCCTGTCCCCACTTGGCAGGGGCAGGATGAGGTTGAGGTGTGCCTTGGGAGGTTCACGTGGCGCTGCCATCCCCTCCGCAGGCGTAACCAGAACTACAGTGACATCCTGCGCTCCCTGGTTCTGGGTGACAAGCGGCTCAGTGCCTTTGACCTCACCCTACGCTTCACCCACCTCTTCTGGTTTGGGGACCTCAACTACCGCCTGGACATGGACGTGCAGGTGGGACTCCGCGGGCACCATGGCTGGGGATGGTGACACACTGCTGGTGGCACTGGTGCAGCCACAGGTGTGAGAAGAGCCAGGGCTCACCACAGCTTCCTCCCTTGGCACAGGACATCCTTACCCACATAACCAAGAAGGAGTTTGAAACCCTCCTGGCCGTCGATCAGCTCAACTTGGAGCGGGAGAAGAACAAGGTGTTCCTGCGATTTAGTGAGTGTTGGGACAGAGGGAATGGCTCCCCCACTAAGGGGGGGCGACACCTGCCCCTCTGCAGCCCTCTCCCTGTGCCACCTCCAGCGTGGGATGCTGAAATCGTAGGGGACCTTGGTGTGCACCATGCAAAACCCCTGGGCTTTGTGTCCCAAGAGCGTGCAAGCATAGGGACAGTCACAGCCTGTCCCTTCAGGGCTGTCTGGGGGTGTCAGCCACTTGTGTGTTCCTTGGACAAGGACTATGACACCCCATGGGGACTCTTCCCAGCTGGTTGCAGCTATGGGGATGGGGCAGGGAGGCTGGCCATTAGGCTGTCTCCATGTCTTGGTTTCCAGGTGAGGGTGACATCTCCTTCCCGCCCACGTACCGGTATGAGAGGGGCTCCCGGGACAGCTACATGTGGCAGAAGTTCAAGCCCACAGGGGTGAGTTCCTAGAACCTCCTGCCAAGCTGCAGGACATCACTGGGGGGACGGGGACCCCAGGCTCAGATGGTGCTGGGGGTGGTGTTTGTTGTGATGATCAGCCTCCATGCCTCTGCCAGCTCGTTCCCCCCTACAAAGCGGGCCTGGACAGGAGGCAACTCACTTTTTGGGGTGCTGGGGTGCTTTTCTGGGCTGGGGGCAGCCAGACATGAGAGGGGCACTGAAGGTGAATGCTTTCTGCATTTTTAGGTGAGGATCAACGTCCCCTCGTGGTGTGACCGTATTCTGTGGAAGTCGCACCCAGAGACCCATGTGGTCTGTAACTCCTACGGTGAGTGAGACCCCAGGGCTAGGGGAACCTCAGGGTGACCAGTGCTGCCCAGGCTCGGGGTCTGTCACCCACTTGCCCTCTCCCTCCATCCAGGGTGTACCGACGACATCGTAACCAGTGACCACTCGCCCGTCTTTGCCACCTTCGAGGTGGGAATAACATCGCAGTTTGTGCCCAAGAAGGGTAAGAGGTTGGGGTCTGTCACCCCCTGTGCCTGGTTTGGGGTAAGGCCTGGCTGCAGGTGCTCAGCTGGCACATGCCAACCTGCCAGTACTTGCCTGCAGCCCCTGGATCTGACCCCGAACCCCTGGCCTGCATTGAGTGGGAGAGCATCGAGGTGATCGTGAAAACCGCCAGCCGCAGCAAGTGCTACATCGAGTTTCACTCCTACTGCCTGGAGGGTGAGGTGGCCCCTGGGTGCTCAGGGACTGGGCTGGGGGTGGTGCCATGGGGGTGAGCTAGCCACAGCTGGAGCTGCACCCCCCACTCTTCCCTGGCAGAAGCCCAGCGGAGCGGGGAGAACACCTCCCAGAGCTGCGACATCCCCGGATTCCTCAAGTTGGGCTGGTCTGCAAAGCATCTGCCTGTGGTAGGCACTGGGCAGGGGGGCAGCTGCTGCCTCCCCCCGAGCCCTTAAGCATCCTCCTCCTTCCTCATCCCCATCCCTCCCACTGGCTCCTTTTTCTTCCCCATCCCTCCCGCTGTCTCTGTACCCTCAGTCCCAAGGGGTACCAGGGGCTGTCACTGTCACCCTACAGAGCCACCCCTCTGCCACCCTGCCCTGTGGCAGCACCCCCCCTCCTGAGTACCCCTCTTTCCATGTGCAGTTGAACCCCATCCTGCCAGACCTGGAGTACCTGGGGGACCAGCACCTGCTCCTCAGCATCAAGGGTGTGGAGAGCTGCGAGTCCTATGGTGCGTGCTGGGTGGTGGCCCAGGGGCCACCATGATGGCATGGGGGGGGTGCCAAACATAGCCCCAGCAGGGCACAGGTAACAGCCTGCTGGGTGTAAGGTTTTGCAGCTGGAGCTTGGCTGAAGTGACCCAGCCACCCATGAGGGGCTCACCTGTCCCCCAAGCTGCCCTGGGTGGGGCTAACGCCAGCGTGTGCCCTACCTGCAGGCGAGTGCTGCATCGCCATGAGGTCAATGATCGGCAGCATGGCCCAGCAGTTTGAGACCTTCCTCTTCCACCGTGGTGAGGAGACAGGCTCCATGCGTGGCTGGATGAAGGTCCGGGTCCCCAAGGACAGGCGCAGCACTCGTGAGAGGCTCTACGGTAAGGTGGCCATGACAGTCCCCTCCCATCGCCTGGGACATGGGGCCACACTCAGGCACAGCGTGGCTGTGCCGGCTGAGGAGAGGCCCAACCTTGGTGCCTTTGCAGAGTGGATCAGCTTTGAGGAGGAGGACACTGAGATGGTGGCAGATGCCCCGACGTGCCCCAAGCCACCCCTGCAGCCCCTCAGGTACCCCGGCCGGGTTCTGCCCCACCATGAGCCTCAGCTGTGGGGTGATGCTAAACCCTCACCCTCTGTGCTTTGCAGGAGCCGGCCCCGCAGCCTTCCGGAGCCGGCCGCCAGCTACACCAACCCAGCCTACTTCATCTTCGAGGGGATCCCCAACACGTGGGTGCCGGCCCCCAGTGCCGGTGAAGCCCACAACAAGCAGGCAGAAAGCCCGGCTGGGGGCCAGCAGTGCCAGAGCCCCCGTGGGTCGCGAGTCCCTTCACCCTCAGAGGAAGAGCGATGGGGCGGCCGGCATCGCTGTGTGCCAGGGAGGCCACCCCATGGGCAAATGCTCAGCCCCCCTGGCATGGGCCAGCAGAATAGACCCAAATCGGCCATCCTGGCAAGGGACACACCGGGGCTGGGCGACTGCTCGCTGACAGCACTGCAGATGGCCACTGGCCTGAGCCAGTTGGACTGGGCATCCTCTGAGCACAGAGGGGACAGCCCGAAGACCCTGCTGCGCCAGACCCACAGCAGCCTGGAGCCACCCCCACGGCCCTACCGGGAGGTGCCAAGGTGCACACTGGATACTCACCATCACAGCCACAGTGGAGAGGTACTTCTGTGGTCCCCGTGGGGTGCTGGAGTTCAGCTGAGGGATTTGGGGAGCTCAAGGAGTGGCGGTACCTGCTTTGGGCTGTGAGACCACCAGCAGATATAAGGTCCCATCCCCATGGCAATGCTCTGCATTGGCGGTAGTATGGTACAAAAGAATGTGCCTGGTTCATGCAGGGTGAGGACATGAAGGTGGAGAACTTCAGAACTTCATGATCCTGGTGTGACACTGCTGGTGTATGTCCTTGTTCTTCTTTCCTCAGTGGCCCTGTGACAGAGAGGAGTGGTTCCATGGTGTTGGCAGAGACCTGGGCCACCTAGGCTTGCAGCAGGACAAGGAAAGGCTGCAGGAGCATGGCTGGGACCACCTGGAGTTCTTCAGGTACCCCCAAGCACTGGAGCTTGGAACGGGGGGCATCGTGCAGGCCAGATCCTGTGGCCCCAGGGTCCCTGGCAGAGCTCCACACCCTGGGGGTGAGGAGAGGTGAGGCTGGGGGTGAGGAGGATGTGGCAGGGCAGGGACAGGAGGATACCAAGTCCCTACATCTCCATGGATGCCCTGGGGTAATGCGGGCTCCCTGCTCCCTTTTGGTGGCTCCCTTTGCTCTGTACACAGAGATGTCATGGAGTGGGACTTGCTGGAGGCTGGGGTACTCAGCCCAAGCCCTCCCCAGCTCATCCATGGCAAACTCAGTGAGGGTGCTATGGTGAGGCTGCCACGGAGACCCGACCTTGGACTCAGCACTTAGAGCACCTACCCCTGCTCCAGCACCCACGTGTGCTCCTCTCCTCTGCGGAGCTCCTGGGGCAGAAAGAACTGCTGAGGAGCCCACCCCAGGCTGGACCTATTGGCCATGCTTCCAGCTCATCTGGCCTCACCAGTAAGCAACTGGAAAGTCTCAGAAAGCTCCTGTGGCCATTGGGATGGAGACTTTCCAGGTCTTGTCACCTGTCTCCATCCTCCCTCCCTGAAGCAATGGAAGGACCACTCTGAGCCCCACCAGCAAGGAGGGATGGGGGACACAGGAGGTGTTCAGGCCACTTGGGAAGTGAGGACCACTAGGTGCTGTGGACAGCAAGGCTAGGCCTCTTCTGGCAGCCCACTTGCAGCCTGCAAGAGCACAACAGTGTCTGTGGCCAGCCCAGCCCCACGCACCCTCAGGCCTCCAGCCTCGGCAGCTGCTCCCTCCTCCCTGGGCTCAGCCCTGGTCTGATGGACTTCCTAGAGGACTTCTCCTACAGCAGTCACTCCTGAGGCTGCAACACCGTCTCCTTATGAGATGCCCCTTGCTGTCTCCATCCAGAATAAAGTCTCAGGGACACCGTGTGTGTGTGTGTGCAATGCCAGGTTCTGTGCTGGGGCAAGGAGGGAGCGTGCTGAGACAAGCTGGGAAAGCTGAATGGGGAGAGTGCTGGCTCCCAGTGCTTTGGCTGCTCCGGGGCATTGCCCCCTTCCTTCCCACTGTATAACTGGGGACCCTACAAACCCCCCCTGAAGGCCCAGTGTCCCACATGGCTCCTGCACGGGGCTGAGCTGGTTCTGCCCCTCGGTAGGTGCTTGGAGTGATGCGGTTCCCCCTCAAACACACTGGCTCTGCCCTCTCAGCCCTGCACACCCACGGTCCCCTGTGCTCTCCCTCCATAGCCAAACATCCCCTTTGCTGCCCCCACCTCATATACTGTCCCTGACATCCCAAGGGACACCCGTTGGCTCCCCCGGCATGCCCCTTTCATGGCAACGGTGACACATTTGCACAGCACCCACCCTTTGCCCACCTGGATGCTTGCAAAAGAGTTAAACCTCCTGGAGCAGGCACAGCTCTGCAGGGAGTGGTGGGGGACACTGCCCCCAAACATGGGACTCAGGAGGCCCCTAACTGCTACAACATCCGAGGTGGTCCCGGTTTTGGGAACTCTATGCCCAGGCTGGCCTCAAGGTGGCAGTGGCCACCTTTGTCCCCAGGAGTGCCCCGCAGAGCTGGGGGGCCAGCAGGGCAGCACCCTGGGGTGCGGGCACTGTTGGGACCCACATGATCCCAGTGGGGCACGGAGGCTGCCATAGAGTGGGCGAGGGGCTGTAGTCCCCATGGGCAGGGGGCTGCCATACCCATGGATGAGGGGCTATGGCCCCTGTGTTAGAGGGACTGTGGTCCCCATAAATGAGGGACTGTTGCCCCTATAAGTGAGGGACTGTGGTCCCCATAGCCAAGGGTCCTTGGCCCCCATAGGGAAAGGGCTGTTACCCAGTGGTGAGGCCCACACATCCCTTGTCTGGGGGGATCTCTAGAGGGGGCTGCAGGTGGCCCAAAGCCTCCGAGGGTGATGGGGAGGATGGAAACGCAGCTGGGACTGAGCCCCACAGGCAGCCCCTGGGGCAGGCAGGGACGTTGCGGGCAGGGACATTGCGGGCTCCTGCCCCCGCCTCTGCCCGCCTCCAGCCCTGCCTCTCCTGGGCACTTTGCTCCCAGCATTGGGAGAGCAGGAGCGGGCACGGACAGCACACGGGCACGGCAACGGGCAGCCTGCAGCCCCGTCAACATGGTGCCCAGCCCCACGGAGGGCAGGGGCTCCCCAGGGGTGCCCCACTCCTGAGAGCCACCCCAGCCCAGGACCACAGGTGAGCCCGGGCAGCCCATGCCTGGTGGAGAGCAGCAGCTGGGGTGGGCCTTGCCATGGCTTTGCAAACCCAGCTGTGCTCCGGGGTGGGGGGCACTGTGGGGAACATCTTTTGCCCCACAAGGGATAGAGGTGGGACCCCCAGGGCTGGATAGATGTGGGGTGGGGGTCAGCCAGTTTTCGCATCCATCCACCATCCCCAAATTCCTCCATGCGTTCTCCTTCCTCACATGCCAATGCCTTCCTCCCTCACCAAGGGCCTTCATCCTTCTCAGTGTGGCCACCTCTTCTCCTTCATCTTCATCTCCACCCCCCAAATCTCTGTCTTCTCACAGGGCAAATTTGCCCTCAGGCTGCCATGGCTTAGCCCAGTGCTGTGGGCTCTTGCCCTTCCCTGGGGAGGCGGAGGGACAGGGACAGCCCACCCACGGGCAAAAGAAATCCCTCACCTCCCACCCCACTGAGAAAGGGGTTCACCTCAGAGCAAGGGATGTGGTGGCCAGCAAGGGAAGCGCCTGACCCTGCTGGTGTCCCCAGGGAGGAGGCACCGGCGCCCAGGCAGCGCCGGCAGATCGTGCTTTGGCTGCTCTTGCAGCCAAAGAGAAGGATCGAAAAGAAATTAGGTCACGCTCCCCTTGTGCCGGGGCTTTGGCTGCAAAAACCACGTGGCGATTAGGGACAAGGGTCCTTCTGCAGGATGTTTTGCATAATTTCCCCTTGTTTTGCAATTTCCGAGAGCTTAGGCGAGAAGAAAAGCCCTGTTTTTCCCGTGCTCCAGCAGCAACCAGTCCCAGGCTCACCCCATGTCCCTCAGTGGCCACTCGCTCCCCTCGAAATCTGCTCTCTGGAGCTCCTGCTCTCTACACCACTGTCCCCAGCCTCCGGTCCCATCCTTCCAGGAGTTCAGCTCTGGGGCAGAGTCTGCCCTCGGTGCTGCCCCACTCATTCATTTCATTGGTGCCTTTCCAACACCCTCGTAAATCCCTAGAGCCTGCAGCCTGATCCAGCTGCTGGGCCATCCTGGGTTGGGGGTGGCCACCATCTCCCAGTGGGGCTGGTGCTGCCCCTGGGATGGAAAGAAGGGTTCAGGCTGGGCACAGCCATGGGGCCAGGAGCCAGGGCAGAGCTCCTGTTCCTGCAGCACAGGGCCAAGGGCAGCACGTGCTGCCGATGCATGGCCCTGTGGCCACCCCTTGCCCCTTTCTGCTGGCAGATGGATGCCTGAGTGATTTGCAGGACCCCTCACCGCTTCCTGGGCCACATGTGGAGCCCAGCCTGCAGGCACCAGCCCAGGGGGATGTGCTTGCCACAGGCAAGGGATTCTCTAGCATTGTAGCCTTTGTGCATCCACAGAACAGGCAGGTGCAGGAGTGGGCATCACCTCCCCAGCTCCATGGCCTTGCCCTGCAGTACCTTCCATCTCCTGCTCCAGCAGCGAGCCCAAACGCTTGGCTCAGACCATACTGTGGCTATGGTTGGTCCGTCCTTGAAAAAGCTCACACCGGAGAGGCTGTGGCCAGGGAGAGCCTTGTAGGGGATGTCAGCAAGGGGTAGGAACGGGCCTTGGCGATGACGTGTCCTCAGGGCGGACTGATGTGAATCAGTAATTTAAAGCACTGATTTTGATTGTGACTAAGATGAGGAAGCAGGAAATCTGTTGAGATAAAGCTTGCCAAATGTCATCTTATTTTGCATTTTCATTTTTTGGTGGTTGTCCCCAAAGGAAGCTTGCTCAGGAATGGTTAAATCACACCGCTGAGCACTGATTGTTCTCAGGCTTTATCAACTGCTAGGAGCCATGGACCTGTGCTCTCCTCTGAACAGCCTGGTACCACACAGCTGCTCAGGCTTTTCCCTTCTGCATTCCTTACACCAGAGGATCATTATTTTTTTTACTTATTTAGTTATTGGCTTTTTCATATCTTAGTTGTTTGTTGACCTGCGTCATGGGCATTGGCTTTGGTCACTGAACCCTGCAGCACCTATGATCTGGTCAGACTCAAAGCTTCATGCTCACTTGCACTCAGAGGTTAGAAAAGGTTAGAAATGGTGCTTTGTGTCCTTGGCAGTGTCATGGCTTGGGAGACGCCGTCACTGAGCTGGGACCAGCACACCCATGTTCCCACCAGCAGAGCCAGCTCCATGAGACCACCACTGGCATCAGTCCCCAGAGGCTCAGGGTTTCATACCAGTTGTTTTTTCCTTCTTGCTGCAGGGAAAACAAAGCAAGTTCTTCCCACTGTTAATGTTTGATCAGGACCTGCCTGTTGCTCTCTGAACTCATCCCTGTAATAAAGCCAGACAGCTACCTGCGCTGCCTGCTGCAGGAAGGAAACTGCAGAGTGTTTGATGTGAGCCTGAACCTGCAGCTCAGCCCACAACTCAAACAGAGAGTGCAGAGTTGCGTGTGGCACCGGGGGGCCAGTCCTGTGGTCACCCGCCTGCCCATCTGCCTGCTGATTAATTTATGATCATCTCTGTAAACTCAGGGATGTCTCTCCAGACGAGGTTTTGCAGGGAGAGGATGGAATGCAGCTCAGCTGACCCCATGGATACACCCTACAGGATATTCCTGCCAACGGTGCTTGCCACAAGAAGCCATCAGGCTGCTCATCTCCGTGGCAAAGGCAAGAGGCAAACAGGAGGGGGACGATGAGGGAGCCAAGGGATGAAGGAGCCTGAGAGGATGTTGCCTTCACCCTGCATCACCACCTGCAGCATCTCATAAACATGCATCATCTCCCTGAGTGATGGGTCCTCCTTCATCCCGGCACCCTTCACCTCCTCTTTAAGACCTGGACCAGCAGAAACTGGAGACACACCAACTCTCCCTCTGTCAGACATGGCTTTTGGTTGCACACTCATCTCTCCTTGCAGCAAGGCAGATGCTCCTGCTCCCACTTTACTCATCTAAGCATCCACCCTCATCTGGTAGAAGCAGCCACTCTGACATCGTTTCTCCAGGGATGGTGGTGGGTTGGAGGTGTCAAGACGTGGGCAGCCCTCACCAGTCCTTTGCTGGACACCATGACGGTGGCAGAAGCTGCTTCTTCCCTCTGGAGGGGTGGTCTCTGAACTTTAGACATCCTGAGGAGTGAATTCCACCCTTTGACAACTCACCCTCATACCTCAGCCCTGGGGCTTGATTTGCCGGGAGGATGTGGACCCCAGCTTTTGATCCTAGCACTATGTGAGGGGAAACGTCTGCCTTGTGAACTTGCACTGTCTTGGGCTGGGACTTGGCTCTGGTGCAGCTCCTCTCCACAGGGTTTAGATCATTCCTCTCCTATGGAGAATACCCAGCAGCTGGAGGCCCCTCACTGTCCAGGGACGCTCTCTCCCAAAGGCTCCTTTAACAGCCCCCCAAGGATTTCTTCAGGCCATAATATTCCCCCAGACAAGCCTTTCTTCTCCTCCCGCCTTTCTTCTGTCAAGGAGCCCTCTGGGACAAGCAGCATTGTCAGGATGGTGCCAATTAGGCTGAGACGGCTTCCAAGAGGCTGCGCTGGCACCGGCTTGGGGGCTGCTGTTGCTCATAAAGGTCTCATTGTTCGGCGCGCCGTGGGGCTGCTGGCCGGCGGGGCCGGCGCGGTCCTCTGTCTCAGGCACGCTTCCTGGCTCCACGCGGCGCTGGTGTCACTGCGCGCTGCTCAAAGGGATGATTAACGGGTGTCATTGCAGGGGCTGCGAAGGGGAGGATTTGTCAAGCCTCCCTCGGCTCCCCGCGAGGCCCAAGCGCGCGAGCTGAGAAAAACCAGAGAACCATCAAAGTGGCCGGAGCTCCTGGAGGGGGGGGGAAAATCTGGCATCTTTGGCTCCCTTCCATGCTTTGTGCCTGACAATGGTCAGGATCAACGACTAATGCGCTTTTATTAACTGCTCCCCTAGATCTGGCTTGGAAAACATGGCCACTTCAGTGAGGACGTTCCCAGTTGCCCTGTGGACACCGACACCAGCTCCCTGGCCGGGAGAAAACACCACCGTGGTGTCAGAGGCCAAGTGCATCTTCAACGAGGAGTTCAAGTTCATCCTGCTTCCCGTCTCCTACAGCATCGTCTTCGTGGTGGGGCTGCCTCTGAACTCCTGGGCCCTCTGGATGTTCATCTCCAAGATGAGGCCATGGAATGCCACAACCACTTACATGTTCAACTTGGCCGTCTCTGACGCGCTCTACGTCCTCTCCCTCCCCACCCTGGTTTACTATTACGCCGACCGCAACAACTGGCCCTTCGGGAAATGGCTTTGCAAGATCGTTCGCTTCCTCTTCTACGCAAATCTCTACAGCAGCATCCTCTTCCTGACGTGCATCAGTGTCCACCGCTACATGGGCATCTGCCACCCCATCCGCTCCCTGAAGTGGGTGAAGACCAAGCACGCCCGCATCATTTGTGTGGGCGCCTGGCTTGTCGTCACCATCTGCCTCATCCCCAACCTCATCTTCGTCACCACCAGCTCCAAGGGCAACAGCACCCTCTGCCATGACACCACCAGGCCCGAGGAATTCGATCATTATGTGCACTACAGCTCCTCTGTCATGGCCCTCCTCTTTGGTGTCCCCTTCTTGGTGATTGTTCTGTGCTACTGCCTGATGGCCAAGAGTCTTGGCAAGCCCAGGTTCTCCAACCCCAGCCCCCGAATGCCCTCCTACAAGAAGCGCTCCATCAGGATGATCGTCATTGTGCTCACCGTCTTTGCCATCTGCTTTGTGCCCTTCCACATCACCCGGACCATCTACTACACCTCCCGCTACTTCCAAGCCGACTGCCGGACCCTCAACATCATCAACTTCACCTACAAGATCACACGGCCCCTGGCCAGCATCAATAGCTGCCTTGACCCCATCTTGTACTTCATGGCTGGGGACAAGTACCGGGGACGGCTGCGACGGGGTCCAGGCCAGCGGCTCCGGCCCGTCCCCACATGCGACCTGGCCCTGGTGTCCCCTGCCACAGACAACCTCACTGGCGGCAGCCACGCTGCCAGTGACACCCAAGGGACAGGGACAGCACAGAGCAGGGGCAGGTGCCGAGGGGACAATGGTGGGTTACAATAGCCTCATCCCTGGTCTCCACAAGTCACAGCCTCTCTGTGTGAGCACCCTCAGGTCCCCAAAGCTGCTCCTGCTGAAGGCTGAGGATAGGTGACTACGGCGTTTGTCCCAGCCCTGGCCCAGGACGCAGTGGGAGGAGAGTAACATTACTACTCGGGGCAGAAGAACCACCTTCCCATGGGAATGGGAAGGATGCTGAGAAAGCCACTTTGGGATAGGGCATGTCCCATCCCAGGATGCTTCTGAGGACATGCTGGGGCTGACAGGTCATTAAAGAGAAGGGACACTGGTCCCACCCTGGGGATGCACAGCCCTTCCAGTCTGTTTGGCAGCAACGTGCAGGGACCGGAGTGAACCTGGGGATGGCGTTGATGCTGGGTCCCCTGTGTGCCTGGCAGAGGCTCTCTGAGATGTCCCTGTCACACTGTTAACTTTGGGAGAGGTGGGGAGGGACATAGCATGGAATGCCTACTGCCCATCATCCCCCAATAAAGCCCCTTCCCTTTTCTCTACACCCAGACCTGTTTCTCCTCGTAGCAGAAGGAAGAGGGACGAGATGCCCACCCTCGTCCCAGAAAGCATTTGAGAGCAGAGAAAAGCCACCTGCCACCTTAGCACCAGCTCAGGTTTGGGGTAAAGGGCTGGAGTGGTGACACACACAGTGATGGGAGAGTCCTCAGAAATCTGCCTTTATGGGTGTTTGCTTTCCAAGTGATTACCCAGCCCTCTTGTTTGACTGAGTTCTTGTGCAGAGAAGAGCAGACCAGAGATAGCTATCAGCACTGTTGATAATCTCACACCAGCCCAGGAAGGGAAGCGATAATGCTGTCCCCACCACCTGGAGCCCCAGGACAGGTTCACCCTCCATCACCCATCCCACCCTCTGGGAGTCCTCCCAGCACATGTCCAGAGAAGGAAAACATATAGCATCATTAGGGTGTCACCCCCCCAGCCATGGCACTGGCCACATACAGCCACATCCCACCAGGAGCTGCCTAGGGTCACTCAGGGAGGGAGGAGGCACCAGGGATCACCCATCCCACTGGATCCCCAGAGAGCCCCTCACTCACCGCTGAGCTGAAAGCAGAGAGAAGCAGGTGGCCCTCCTAAGCCCAGTTAACCCAGTAAGAGCAGCTGCAGCACCTCCCCTTATAGCCAATGTTGCCCAGGTGGAACTGGAGATACTTGGTCACACCTGAGTGGTGTAAGGGTCCCCATCAAACACATCCCCATCCCAGAGATGGGACTGCCAGGGAGGGAACACAGGTGGGTGGCATGTCCACCTACATGGGGGTATGGCCATGGTGCCTCTGATCCTGCTGCCCCCCAGCACACACAGGCAGTGGTGGTGGGAGTTGGAAATCTGTATTGGGTACAGAGGTGGCAGAAAAGGCTCATCTGGGGCCAGGGCAGTACCCGCCCCTGCCCAAGACTCCATGGTCCCAGCTGAGGCTACTTCCATGGATCCATAAGTCCAGGAGTGTCCCCCCTACCCTGGAGGAATGTCTCCCCAGTCCAGTCCTGCTCGCCGTCGGGATGCCAGTCTAAAGAGTCCATCTCATTCCCTCCTCCCATGACACCTCCTCCCTTAGCTCATGGTGCCCTGGTTATCTTGGGGGGGACCGTGCCTATTGCTGGATCCTAGCCTTGTGTCAGCCCCCCCCACATCAGCCCCATGTCCTTGGGGGACAGCTGTGACACCCACAGCCCCTCCAAACCCCTTTTGAGGGGGACTCTTTCCCAATCTCCCCCTCCCCTCGCTTCTTGCTTTCCTCCCACCTCCCGCTCAGGTTTTTCAGCTGAAGGAGCAGAGGGCTGGAGTGGGGGCAGTCCCCCATGTGTCCCTGGTGCCGGGCTGGCTAAAATCCCCACCCGCAAGGTGAAATTCCCCCTTGTGAGTCAGGATCTGGCCTCCGGCGCCGGCCACACTCAGAGGATGTGCAGCTCATCTGTCTCCGACAGCCCGTACTTGGTCTTGTTTTCGTTGAAGAGCTTGAGCAGGGAGCGAATGTACATCTCGTGGTACATATCCACCGTCTCACAGCTCGGGTCCTCGATCTTGGGCACCATCACTGGCTCCCCCACTGCCAAGGAGGAGAGGAAGGTCAGGGTGGTGGGCACAGGGGCATGCTTGGCTCATCAGGGTCATGAGCCGTGTGTTGCCTTCCAATGCCACCCATCCTCCTCTGCCTCAAAGGGCGATGCTCACCCACGGTGGTGATGGGTCTGGCGTAGGGTAGGAAGCCCCGGGAATGGACTGAGGTGAGGCCTCGGCCATAGAAGACACAGGGAGCGAAGCCCATCATCTTCTGGAAGCGCTGCTGGATGCTTCTCATCCAGCTGCCCTCCTCAAAGACCACCTGGCGGAAAAGGTCATTCTCCCCAAAGGAGAAGGAGGGGACGAGGTAGGCCCTGTGGAGGGGACACGGTGATGGTGATGGTGTGCTGGGACTGACCCCCAGACCCCCGTGGTGGCGGTGCCCATGACCCACCCGTGCTGTAGGGCCATGCGGACAAAACCCTTGCGGTTCTTCAGGATGAGCGTGGTGACACCGGGACGGCAGGAGAGCGACTCAGCTGCGCCGCCAATGACGATGGCCACCGCGTTGCCAGTGCCATTCTTGGACAGCAGGTACCCGATGGCGCGACGTGTCACTGGGCATAGACCTGCGGTGGAACAGACCACCGGTGCTGTGGGACAGTGCTCAGGGGACGGGGACCTCACGGGTGATGCCACAGGGAGTGTGCCCGGAGGAATCGTCCAAGGGACAGTGCAAGGGCTCCCCCTGCTGAGGGAGAGCTCATGGGGGAAGGCGGGGTCCCCACCCGGCCAGGGTGTGGGCAGGGTGCAGGCAAGGTGTGGGCAGGGTGCAAGCAAGGTGCGGATGGAGTTCAGACAGGGTGCGGGCAAGGTACCACCCCTGCCCTGCCTACTTCTGAGGAGCACAGGAGCCATCAATCCCGCAGATGGGACAGGGGATCCCCACCTTGAAATCCTCCCTGACCATGGGCATTGCCCCCTGCTCTGTGCTCTGCCTGCGTGTGGTCGCAGGCAGAGGTGGGCAGGCAGGGGGTGCATCCCCAGGGCACCCACCTGGCCCAACGCATCACCAACCAACCATGCTTATGGGGGTGCCCGTGATGGCAGGGTGGCAGGCAACTGTCTGCCCTGCTGCCCCACGGACCCTCACCCCCACTCATCAGGTACTCCCTGAAGACGGGCAGGCGAAAGTTGCCGGCCAGGGTGGTGAGGAAAGGCCGGATGCCCGGGAACATCTCCCCGAATCCTGTGGAGCCCGTGATGAAGTTGCAGAAGGCGCCGACACAGAGGATGCCATGGGGGTGGGAGCCGATGATGTAGTTGTGGCTGGGGGACAGGTCGTGTGTCTTCACCAGCTGTGGGGGCAAAAGAGTGTCGGGGGGACATAATGGTGGCATATTCTTTTGGGTGGTAGCACCACCACTGCCTGCATGAACGTCCTGTCCCAGCACCCTGGCTCCCTTCACTGTACCTTCACAGGGAAATAATCCCGAAAGTGCCTCCACACGGTCCATCGCCGCAGGCACGGCAGCCTCCTGCCACCTGCAAACCAAGGAGGGACCACAGATGACACATGGTGGCAGGACCCATGGGAAACACTCCTTGTGGACCCAACCCATCCTTTTTCCCACCGTGACAATGATGGGGGAGAGGAGGGAAAGAGCAGGTGGGACTCGGTGCTCCCCATTTGCTGTGTCTGGACTCAGAGAAAGGGGGGGGAACCCTACACCCCATCCTGGTGCAAAGTGGGGTGGGGGTCTGCCCATCCCCACCTTTTTCTGGCGTGTCCCAGTCAAAGATGATCCAGGCCAGGTAGAGAGCGGAGATGGGCCAGAAACTGGTGAACACCAGGTAGATGAGGACCAGCAGGCTGACGGTTCCTGTGGGAGCCGGGCAGGGGTGTGAACGGGTGCGTGCCCACCCACACTGGGACCCCCCTGCAGCCCCTCTACTCACCCAGCAGGAGGAAGCTGAGCACCCACTGCAGGACAGAGAGGAGCTGGAGCCAGGAGCGGACATCCCGCTGCGAAGGCCAGCGTGCTGCAAGCAGGGTGTGCAGGGCAGTCCGGACACTGGCGCGGCTACCTACAAGAAGGGATGTGGCACCCAGCCCAAAACAGCATGACTTACACAAATGCTGTCCCAGCTAGCCAGGGGAGGTGGGGGATGTCCCATCCTGGTGGTGCCCTTGGTTGTGTGACTGTGGTACGGGGACAAGGCAAGAGGTAGGATGAGAAAGATGAAGCAGCTGATTGAAGAAGGATGGGATGGGGTGGGGTGGTGACAGAGTGAGGGTAATGGCTTCAAACTAGAAGAGAGTAGATTTAGACTCAGGAAGAAATCTTTCTGTATGGGGGTGATGAGACACTGGCCCAGGTTGCCCAGAGAAACTGTGGATGCCCTGTTCCTGAAGGTGTTCGAGTTCACATTGGATGGGGCTTGGAGCAACCTGGTCTGGTGGGAGGTGTCCCTGCCCAGGGCAGGGGGGTTGGAATTAGGTGATCTTTAAGGCCCTTTCCAACTCTTTCTACGATTTTATGGTCATCCCCAGAGAGCTCTGGACCATGCCAGGACGTGTCCCTGGGCTACCTGAGGCTGCTCTGGGGCCAGCTGGCAGGATGAGCGCCCCTCAGCCCAGACATCTCCATGAGCCTGGGTGCACCAGCAGAGTGGCACATGCTGCACTGTCCCAAGCTCCCTGAAGGCCAGGACCCTTCCCGTGTCCTCCTTGGCGTGCCCAGGCTCACAGAGAATTTGGGGATTTCTCAGTTGGTGCAGCAAGGAGGCGTGGGGTAGTGTCTGCCCCCCTGGCAAGCGCCAAGGACAATGGCCCGTGGCCAACCCGGGGTGGCCGAGGCTGGCCGTCCCCACTGAGCCTTGACTTCCATGATGGACAGTACAACAGCCTGCAGGGCTGCTCCACTCCCCCCACCGCCCCTTTCCCTTCAGCCAACCTTGGTGAACCATTAACTGCCCCGGGCTGGGTGCGTGCCAGGATCCAAACTCCACAGGCGGCCCCATCCCTCCTCCCCGAAACGGGCCCGAGGCGCCATTCCCACCAGCCCACTGCTCCCGGCCAAAGGTCCTCTGCAGCCGAGACCACCTGGCATGGCCACCACTGCAACTGCAGTGAGCTACAAGTGTCACAAGAGCCTTGTTTTCTTGGGAAAACAACCCAAAATCAGCATGCTGGCCAGACAGAGAGATGCTCAGGATGAAACAGGAGCAGACCTGTCCCTACGGCTCCCTAGGACGGGGATTCCTGGGTCTCCAGTTGGANAGCTCTGCCTGTCAAATCTGTGCCTACCAAACCGTTGCTTTTTTTAGTTCTTTTTTCTAACTCCCCCTGCCCCAAGCACTCCATGAATGTCCAGACCTCAGACAGAAAAGGGAGAAGCCCCAGGGGCCACGGGGACAAGAGCCTCGTCAAACCCAGAAACTGGGACTCGGCTGCCCCTGGGCAGCGACGAAAGACGTAGGGGAACTTGCAGCACCCCAGAGCATCTCAGAGGAGGAATGTTACTGAAGGCATCGTCAGAAATTTCATTCCTGTTGAGCCACTGTATGTTTTCCTCTGGTGCTGCTCACCCTAAATTGCTCCCAACACCTCCAATTCCCCTGAGCAGTCTTAAAGCCAATAGACCACAGCCACAACAAACGCTAATTGCCCGAGCGGCTCCTCGCATCGCCGGAGCATCATCAGAAACCATTCAAACCCCCTTTGGAAATAGTCTTACCACTAAGATTTTGGGAACAGGCTGCAATGATTGTTTTCATGGTGGTGAGGAGCTCTGCGCCAGAGCCTGGTTCCACAGGTTCAGAGGCGAGTTTGGAAATACCAGAGAGCGATTGATTGTGTATCCAGCTGCTTTAACCAGCTGATCCAAGGTAAACTGTCCCCTGCAGAGGGGAGTAGACCAGCTCCACCCACGGCTCGCAGAGCAAGGTGAAGAGCTGATGGCCCTTGGGAGGATGAGGAGTTGTGCTGAGGGGTGAGAAGCTGCTGTCCAGAAGGGCAACCACCGCTGCTCTGAAAGCCACCGCTGCCAGCACCGATGGTGGCACGCTGGTGGCCGCCTTCCCCTGGGGCATGGTACCGCCTGGCTTTGGGTATTTCACAAACCGCTGTCATGCTCTGCCAGTGTGACTCCCCTCCAAGGCTGCCCAAAAAAAAAACATCATCCCCAAAGCTCCCGCTCCAAAGTTTGGGAACACAACCTGCCAGACAGGCCCTGACCCTCAGCCCCACCATCCAATGCTGTCACCTCCTCTTCCACCACTAAGAGGGCCACTGGCCTGCCTGCTCACCCCCAGCCCCAGCCAGGAGCACAGCCTAGCAAGCACTGCGGGGGAAAAAGTAAGAAGAAAAGGAAACAAAAGCAGCAGGAGCAGCTCAAAGATGGAGCTTCAGGCCAACAGCCAGAGGAAGAGTAAAAATCCAGTGTCTGGAGCTACTGGCGTTGAAGACCTGGCTCACACTGAACATAGGAAAAGGATAAATACGCGTAGAGGATTGTGTGTGTTGTTAAAAACGTGTTTCCCAGGAGAGGTCTGGAACCCATCAAACCTCACAATCTGCTTTTGTAGAGGCACAGCGTCTGGAAAGAAGAGATGCAACAACTTCACAGATGTAGATGAGTTAAGAGCAGCCAAAATGGCTATATATAAAACGTCTAAGCTTCTCCTGCAGCCTACTTGGTCCCTCAGGTGTGCTTGAATCATGCCCATAGGAAGGAAAAACTGTCCCTAGAGGTGAGGGAGTGCTCTCCTGCTGAGCCCGACCGCACCAAACCAAAGACAGTCAATGCCTTGGGTCCTGCTCCAGGTAACGCTGTCACACGCGCAAGCAGCAGCGATGCTTTCCTTGGGTTTTTCATCCCAACATCTGTACCAGGTTTACAAAAACCAGTGTCACAGCTGTCAGCCCACGCTGGGCAACTCCAGAGCTTCCAGCCATAATTTTAATAATAAAAACATAAACAAAAAAGAAAAACCCCAAATCAAAAACTTTCTCGCCCAGTAACGCGGTGGCCACGTGGAGGATCAGTGCCAGGTGTGGCAAACCAGTCACATCCTCTCTTTTCACTCAGTGGGGGACTGGTGCCAGCACCTATTTAAACTACTTTTGGAGGAATCCAAACAAGATTTTCACCCCTTGAGGGTTATTCTATAAATAGATTTCAGAGCACACCAACACAAACAGTGCACTACTTCGAGGGGGCTTTGAGGAACATGGTCTGGTGGGAGGCGTTGGAACTGGATGATCTTTAAGGTCTCTCCCAACCCTAAGGATTCTGTGATTCTATGATTCTACTTTGCTTCTGACTGTCGCAGAATCTGTAGGACTCCACGAGAGGGTCCCAAGTGCACACACGTATGTGACAGTACGTATGTTATAGCCACACAGACCCCACATTAAGCAAAAGGGCAAACACCCCTCTTCAGGCATCTGTGCTGTGTGTAGTATCAGAACTTCACAGCACTGCCCTCGAAATACCTCATCTACTCAACACTAAAAAAAAAATCCATCAAAATAAAAAAAGTCCCAAACTCTTCAGGTCACCCCACGCAGGGAGGAACAGTGGGACGAGCCTGCGGAAAAGCCACCGAGCAGCACACAGCCTTCCCTGAGGAGGTGACACCACAAACTGGGGCTTTCAGAAGCCTTGGCTGAAAAATACAGCCAGCTGACACTGCCTATTTCCCATCCCTAACTCCCTTGGTTGCTGGAAACCTCTGGAAGAGCCTGGGGTGAAGAGCAAGGGATTTTCACAGCAAGAACTAGGCAGCACGAGAGATTTTATTTTGCTTAAAATATAGAGGGAAAAAAAAAATAAATACATCCACCCACAATACAAAGAGCAGTTTTCCAAATTCATGTCCTTTTCTCTCAAGGACTTCCCTCTGCCTGGGAGAACTGACTCCTTGGAAAGAGCTCCTCCTGAGAGAGAGGAGCTCCCTGGTATCACTGTACATGACCAGTGCGCTCAGTCTGACATTTAATGTAAACCAAAACTAACTGCCACGTTTATTCCTCTGACTCCGGTGCCTCCCAGCGAAGCCACGGATACCTCCGCATATGTACAGTGTATTTTCTCCTACATCTCCAGGACACAGGCAATTCTTACAGGATTTCCAGGCCCTGCTCCCTCTGGGGCGAGAGCATCAGCCCACGTTCTGCCGGTTGCCGTAGCCTCTTGGGTGCGTATCTTTCCAGTCATCCCAGTTCCGAGCTTTTTGAAGAGCTTCCTCATCGTCCTCCTCTTCTTTTTTCTCCTGCTGCTGCTTCTGCAACTCTTCATCAGTTATACCTGCTGAAGGGCAAGAAGAGGAGTGAGGGGCAGTGGAAGATCCTTGGTCAAGTTCTCAAAACAGCAGCCCTGCCAGGAGCCAGTTTAGACAGAAAACTGGAATTGCCAAAGACCAGTCTAGAAATCCAGTTATTCCCACAGCCTAATAAACCCAGCTCCTGCTCTTCCTCAGTCAGTGGGTATTTTACAACCCAAAGGCATCCCTGTTCACCCTCCTCCTTGACAGGCTTCTCAAATTCTCTCTTCCAGTCTTTGCTTTGCTGCTCCTTACCTGGTGCTCTCTGAGGGGTGCTCTGACCTGACACCACTCCTTGCCTTCTGCGCTGCTCGTACCAGTCATCCACGGTCATGGTGGGCAGCCCAGGATATCCAGCACCAAACACTCTATGGGGAGAGAGAGAGAGAGAGAGAGACAGTCAAAGACGACACTTTACGTTGCTACAAATGAGCAGAAAAGTAAAAAAAACCCAAACAAACATGCACAGAATCACCCTCTACTCCAATTAGTACTAATAATATAAGGCATGATATAAAGGATGGCTTGAGAACAAACTTATTTCTACAGCCTGGGCCACCAGCAACAGATTTACTGGTAACCCAGCCCTAGTGGCATTTGAAGAGTCCATCCTGCTGGTTTAAGAGAGGTGAGGGCTCGCTCCTCCAGGCCAAAGGAGAGCAATCTGCAGGCACAGCTTGCCAAGGAGGCCCCAGGAGCTGAATTAGGCACTGCTTGGCTAAATAAATACATAGAAGGGCAAATAGTGTCAAAAGGATGCCAAGAAATCTGGTTTCTATCCCATTTTGTGGTTTTGCTGCCACATTCCTTGAAAGAATCTCACAGTGCCATGATCTTGACCCCCCAGGGAAATCCTTGGAGTTAAAACACATATTACTGTGACTGATGATTCTCTGGGAGGTGTCACATCTCCCCCAGCCCCCGAGATCACTTATTTGAATTCACTGAAATCTTCCAGAGTCTACAATGGATCAAGAGACCAGGTCTGCTTTTGGCTGCCAGGCTCTTTATTTGTAACAGTGAAGAACACTCCTGTTGTGTCACGCAGAGGTTAGAGGGGCAGATAAGCCTCGTCCCTCCCACTGCTTACCAAACGGCGAGCACGTGGCCTATAAACTAACACAGTAATATTTGCTTCTCTTCTGCCATCCCCGTAGGAGGAAACAGGATTAGCCAAAGAACTGCAGCACGTTGACAAGGTGTGTGTGTGGGGGAAATAATAGACAAAGTGGAAGAAATGCATTAAATGTTTCCCCCCATCCCCTGTGCAGATGCACAGCATGTGCCATCGCGATGTGACACGATTCCTGAAGGGAATGGCTGCTTTTCTGTGTTTGAAAGAGTGTCTAGGGCTTGACCTGAGTACAGAAAACCACATGCTACTGCATCTAAATAAGCAGAAAATAACATACTTAGCCTGAGCAGCGTCCCGGGTAAGAATGAAAGGTTTCAATGGAGTCCTGACTTGCCGAGAAGTACCGTGTGGTGGTGCTGAAGGCTGCAGATGCAAACAGCAGTCACAAGATAACCCTGCAGGTGAGAATCCTCTTCTCTGCTTCCCACCCTAAACAAGTTCTTTAAAGCCTCATAGAAGAGAAACGCCTCTGCTGTCAGAGCAACATCCCAAGATGGACAATTCAGGCCTTAAATCAGTTTAAGTCATGAACTCCATCTGTGAGCTCTTACAAATCACTTCTTTTTATGCCTTTGTTACACCCTCTCTGATCAAAGCGGAAAAGCTGACAGTGCTAAACCAGATCAGCTCAGATCAAAGCATGAAATATAGCTTATTTTTCCTGGGGATCAAACACAGTACATTCTGAAGCAAGCAGAGCTCATCATTCCTGATGCTATCACCCAGGGCACTGCAGAAGAACAGGGTTCTGCAGTGCCAATAACAAACTGCACAAACCAGCTGTGCCAACAAAGCAGGACGATGGGCTACGTCAGCACATTATGACTTTTTTATTTTATTTATCTCTCCACAGCCATTTTAGGTGAGTAATATAAAGCCCAGGAAGACTCTTCCACTCAGGACTTGCAGGTCTGTGAGAAGATTTCAGCCTCCCGAACGGGCATTTCTTTCTGTAATGGCTGCACTCTTTGTAGCCCAGCAGTGTAGGCTTGAAAGAAATCACAAGGGTCTTCTTTTAATTTACAAGTGGATTTAGTTCTTTAGAGTTAAGGGCCTGGCAAAGTGTGGAAAAGCCTCTGTGTGCAGACAGGTTTGGCTCTGATACTTGATGGTCTAGCATTTCACAAGACATGACTGTCTAGAACACGTGGTAGCACTGGACAGTGATTAATCCAAAAATCAGGCCACTGTCCCTTCAGAATTAACCCAAACTCCATCTGCTTGTGCTGCAATTGAGCTAGATTTCAACCAAGAATTCACAGAATAAAACTTATGAAACCCTGCTACTGAATGCCTCTGAGGTTCAGTTACCCACAATGGTGTCTAGCATCATGTCTACCTACCCCCAGCCCAGTGAACCTGCAGCACAAGAGAGATCTTGTACCTGTTTCCCTGTACCTCTGCTCCTCAGGATGATCATTTCTTGGTCAATGCTCTCAATTTCCTCAAGGCTGGTGTTGATCCACTTCTGGATTTGCAGTATGTAAAATTCCCGGATCTGATCCTCATCCGCTTGCCCGCTCTCCACAAAGGTTCCCATTGAGGCCAACCTGTTCTCCAGTTCCTTCTTCTGCTTGTATCTGTCTCCAAGAGAACACCACGAGATCATCAAATAACCTTTCTCTAGCCCAGCCCAGGCACAGCGTTTACAAAAATTAACAATTTTCTATTTCTTGAACTTGAATTAAAATGCAGCTGGAGAGTTGCCTCCCACTCCAACCCCCTTTTCAGCTGCTTTGCACAGGGGTGCCAGTTGCTGACCAGTAGTGACTGGGGTAGGCAAATCCCAGATACTCCTAAAGCTCCTCAAATCTTTGAAGTCCTCCTTGTGTGAGGAGGACCCACACATTTAACGACTGAGTTAGAGTCCAGTAGAAGCAAACCAGAGTTACAGGAAAGTACCTGGTTTTGAACCTGTTTCTTCTTAGAGAAGGAGCACCAGCAGCACCAGAACATACTGGTTGCCATTTACTGATGATCTCTACCGATGCCTAAGCAAGAGGCAAAACATGAAGCAGGGGGATCCATCTCCCCACCTCATCTGACTGAAAACAAGAAGCTTTTTGACAAATGAAAACTACAGAAATGAGCAGAGTTCCAACCTGCTTAAAACAGGCTCTGAAAATGCACAGTTACATACATATGTGCAGCACAAAAAAGCTTTTCCTCCTTTCTACCCCATCATTTCCATCAACTCACATCCAGACATTAAGTAGGATCTTTACTGCTCCTTCTAAGAGGTTTAACATATTTAAAATTTCAAATATTTAGCAAGAAAAATGTATACAAAAAGGGAGGCTGTGATTGTTTACTGTTCTAATAATTTAAGAGTCTCCCGTCTGTTACAAGCAGCTTTAAGAAGGCAATTTAAAAGCTGGAGGAGCCGCTCTCGATTATTTTCTTCTCCTTCAAAAAATTGAGCCATCCTTGAAAATTAAGCCTCCCAGGTAAAATTAGGCAAACCTGGCAACATGAATCTCCTGGAGAAAACAGAACTTTAACTCATCGTCTCCTTCGCTGAGAAATCCAACACAGTGGTTATTCTGACTCGCTTTCATGACACAAAGATAGCAAGAAGCTGCTTATAAGACAGATTAAAACACTTTTCCAGCTTCTGCCTCAGGTGGCTTTGTGTGTGCAGGTTAGATTTAATGTCATTTTGGCTTTCTGGGTTTCTGGACCTTTTTAGGAATTAGTTACTAAAGGGGGGGACTACCTATACAATACAGTTCCAGGCTAAATCCTTGTGTGCCACGTCCTTCAGTTACAGTGACACCTGAAGAACAGACAGTAAGCACCAAGGATTAGAGGAGCTGAAAGGACAAGGAACATACAAGAGTGATTCTAAAAAAAACAAACCCATCTGAAAGTGCTCCACAAGAAGCCCCAAACCAATATCTTAATTGGTTGAGGTCCTGACTGCCCAGCCATGTCCTTGTCCCGCAGGGAAGCAGAGCAAAGCTGTTTTGTCTTTACAATCCACAGCAGGAAAAAATCACTTTGTTTGGCCACCACAAACCCAACCTGCTCCCTGGGACGCCACAGCATAGAATTACAGAATGGTCCAGGTTGGAAGGAAACTTAAAGATCATCCAGCTCCAACCCCCTGCCCTGGGCAGGGACACCTCCCACCAGACCAGGTTGCTCCAAGCCCCATCCAGCCTGGCCTTGAACCCCTCCAGGGATGGGGCAGCCACAGCTTCTCTGGGCAACCTACATCAGAGAATTGCCAGTGTCTCTGTTCCAGCGTCTCACCACCCTCACAGTGAAGAATTTCTTCCCAATATCTAATCTAAATCACCTCCCCTCTTTCAGTTTAAAACTGTTCCCCCTCATCCTATGGCTCCCCTCCCTATCTCTCCTGTAGACTTTAGGGACTGGAAGGGGCTCTAAGGTCTCCCTGGAGCCTTCCTTTCTCCAGGCTGAACAACCCCAGCTGTCTCAGCCTTTTTTCAGAGGAGAGGTGCTCCAGCCCTCAGCACGTGCTCACCCAGAGAGCTCTCAGGATGAGAGAGGTCTGGAGCCAGTGTGGCGATACAGGCCTTGTGGAGTATGTTGTTCACGTAGTCTATATGTGTTTTACTGAAAGCAAATATAATTGCAACGTCTCACCCTGATCAAGTACCAACCTGCCTGTGACAGAACTCACAATTCAGGCACCTCCCGCTCATCTTCAAGCTGGAGTCATGGCACAAAAGCAAGCCCTGAGCGAGGGGAACAGACACGTAACCAAAGCCCTGCCTCAGCACTGACAAAACTTCACTCACGCTTGGGAGGTGATGCACAGCTCTGAGACTGCTGACAAGTGGCCCGTGACAAACAGACTTTGCTGCACTCACCGAGATGTATTCTGGTATCTCAGCTGGGTTACTCTCTAGAATATAAATCCTCCTTTTATCTTCATGTGATTTGAACAGCTCTTGAGCTCAGTTTGGGCCTTTCAGTGCTAACCACAGTAAGGCACAAAGATTGTCAAAATCCCCAACCAAAGCGTGGCAAAGGGGCATCAACCACCCCCTTTTTAAAGGGTCTATTAAGCACATTGGTAGTAGACTCCCAACATGAATGGCTTTACACAGCAGCGATGAAAGAACTATTCATAAGAGCTTTTGCACCATTCTTATTCACAGACCAGAGGCTAAAGACATAAATACATCTCTCCAACCCGTGCACAGTCCAACACCATTAAGTAATATGTGGTGCATATCTTAAAATGAATGTTTAAAGACTGAAGCATTCCAGTACCAAGGGAACCAGTTCTCTCCTGAGACAACCTTTCCAGCACAACCTCGCACTGCCTGAGGCTCTCCTCTTCTCAACCCATTCCCCAAAGCCTTTAAACACCGCAGAGCAAGCAGCTCACCTTTCGATCTTGGCTTGTCTACTCGACGCCATGGCCACCAGGCTGGGCTGGGCGGCAGAGGGACCTCCCGGGGACGGGCTCCCGGCATCTTCCTCTCCCGGGGGGCTGGCGGGCGGCAGATGGAAGCTGCCCAGCCCGTAGCTGCTGCAGAGCTTGAGGAAACGCCAGAACTGGGCCCGAGCGCTCTCCAGGTGCTCCAGCCTCCTGCTCAGGTCGACCTGCTTCAGCGTCAGGGCCCCCAGCAAAGCGGGCAGCAGCAGGTACTTCAGGTCGGCCGAGGCGATCTCCTCCAGTTCCTCGTTCTCGCTGTAAAGGGGAGACACCACATCAGCCTTCCCGTGCCCGCTCCGCTCACCAGCGGCCCGTCTGGAGGAGGCGGAAGGCACTTAAGACCCTTGTGCGACCTCGCTGCCAACCCCCGGGACCGGGTCCCGGCCCAGGCCCGTCCCTCCCCTCACCTGAACAGGTCCAGCTGCTCCACCATGGCGGCCGCTCGCCGTAGAGCGTCCAGCCCTTGCCGCACCTTATCCTGCACGGCCGGAGCCCCTGTGGAGGGCTCGGCGCCGGTCTCCACCTCCTCCCAAAGCCGCCGGCCAGCCGCCAGCAGCTCCGCCAGCCGCGGCCCCGTACCAGCCCCCTCCGCCATACTGGGCCGGGAAGGCGCCGCCGCCAAACCACTTCCGGGGCGCCCGCCAGTGACCCCCGCCCGCCATCTTGGTGAGGGCAGCGGGGCCCGCCATCTTGTTAGTGGCCGGTCAGAAGCAGAGTTTGGCTAGGCTGGAGTGGGCCCGCCGAGCCCCGGGGTTTCCCCCGGCGGTGTCCGGGGAGCACAGCGGCGGGGGCGGTGTTGGCCGCACAGGGCTCTGCGGTGCCGTGACCCCCTTACGTGCGTTCGGTGCTCCCATAGTTTTTCCCTGCCTGATGCACAGACTGCCCCAGACCCTGATAGGGACCTCCTGGGGAAGGTGTATGTACTGGTAAAGTGGTCCCATGAACAAAGGAAAATGAGAATAATTAGATCAATTGACAGAAATTGACCCTCCCTCTCTAGCACCTTCCCCCTACAGAAAAAGGAGCGAGGGGGGTGAGTACATTCAGTAGCATAGGGTTACCTTTTGTTTTTAAAGCACAGCACCTTCCATTTCTTCTGTCTGTATTCTTTTTGCAACAAAAGTGAGACAAGCAGCCTTTCTCATTTTCTCTTTTAATCAGCTCCCAAGCCCCTTCTTACAACATCTCTGGAATTTAAACAGGCATAAGGTAGGTAAAGGTTAAAGCTGAGCTTTTATGAATGGATGCTGGTTTCAATAACAGGCAATTGACCTATGTGTATTATTACACCTATGTATATGGTGTAATAGTAATTCAGGGCCAGCTGGAAGCACTCAGCCTCCAAGCATGAGCCAGTTTGCAGTTTACTCTGTTTTCTTCATACCTACCTGAGACAGCTCAATAAAAAGTTACTCAGCAAAACCCGAGGAGGTGTAGGCCTGGCGCTCGCTCGCTGTGTCCTGAGGACCCTGTGGTGGTGTCGCCCTCCTTGCCTCCCTCCCTGTCTGCGCTGTGCTCAGCCTGTGAAACTGGCAGCGTGAGGTATGCCAAGGGCTGACCATTCTGTGGCCTTCCTACCCACCTGGCAGGAGGTGAAGAACAACGCTGTGTCTGGTGGTGGGAAAATTAATTGGGATAATGAGAGGAAGTGGAACGGGGCCAGGAATCCACAGCCATTTGTTCTTCACTCGCAGAAGATGCTTTGGCCTCCCCAACAATTAGAACCAGTTCATTTTTCTCAGAGCAATTCTGTTACCAAAATCCATAACACAACTATCCCTCTCCAAACTAGGTTTGTAGTTTAGAAAGCTGACATTAGTTTAATTACAGCACCAGGAGCATGAGGGGTTTCTCCTCCTATGGTGCACAGCCATTGGAACTCTCCACCTGATTGTTACACCCATTTTACATTGTCATTATAATATTAGTACCTCCTGCCTATAGTGATTGGTTAATAATTTACATACAATTACATCATCAAGTTATAGCTACCATGCTCAAGGGAAGGGTCTTCACCAGGGCAAGGGTTTTCTTGACCTATGAGCATGAATTTTAGTATTATAATGTAGGTAGTTCAGTTTAGAACACTAAGAATTTTCACTTTTCTGCCAAGTTGGCTAAACTTCTCAAACCTTGTAGATTAGTACCATCTGCAAGGTCCTTACGCTCGCTGTGCCTCCTCGAGAATGACAGAATGTTTGCCTCCCTTGATTAGTTCTTTACATTAGCTCATGCTTGATAAATTCAAGGATAGAATCCTCATTGTTTGTGAGACTATACAAAAGACCTTTCAGGACTAGATACTAATAACATCTGAAGTACAACGATGTGTGCATACTCCAGGGTCTCTGGTAGTCGACTTGGGAGAGACACCTTTACTCTTTTACCTTTGTTTTGTCTGATATTCTTATGCCACCTCAGTGATGTGGTGCTTTCCTGTAAGTTGTTGTCTTCAGCATTTTTCCGCTTCATGGTATCAATACCAGTCTCAGCTCAGCGTCCCCCACCCCCCCTTTGATATATTTTGGTTTAAAGCTACAGTAAAGCTATCACCTGATCACATACACCCCCCCGGAACTGCCAAGACTCAACACTTCAGCAGTTTTTTCATGATCTCAGCAAAAGAGACTGCTAAGAGTGAACTCCTCCTTTGTGTTACGCACAGTCTCTGAGCAGTTCACAGATCACCTTTCTACAGGATATGTCTGTTTAATCTTTAACAAACATCTCCTTAGGGCATTCTCCTTGGGAGTCTTCACCTCTCAAGGAATCACGGAATTGTCAGAGTTGTAAGGGACCTCTAGAGCTCACCCAGTCCAACTCCCCACCAAAGCAGGATTGCCCAGAGCACATCACTCAGGGCTG
>VXBJ01002394.1:124804-149874 GCA_013400055.1 Nycticryphes semicollaris
CCCCCCCCCGGGGAGGGGCACAAAGGCGGTTTCGGTGCCATTCACAGCGGGTTAGGGCCATGGGGGGTGTGTGGATGGAGAGGGGGGATACGGATGGAGAAGGGAGTACAGCCGTTATTAGCTGTGACTGTCCCCAAAACAGCACCTGGGAAGTGGTTTAGAGATGACTCATCGGAGCGGCTCTGCGTGATGGGGAGGTGGGGGGCATCGGGTCTGGCACGGCATCCCATTAAGTGCTCAGCTGCCACCTACCCGTTCGTGTCCCCACAAGCATAGAGTTGCTGCGCACAGCGGGTCCCCAAGACCGGAGCAGGGGTGTTCTCCACCTTTGGGACCTTCAGGAGAGCCATCAGGTCACAAAGCAGATAACTGGCTCTGCTCAGGAGGGAAAAACCCATCCCTGTAACTGGCAGGCAGGAATCAGAAAGGGAAAGTAGTGAATGACAGAAGGGGTTGATATTGATTACTGACTTTTTTCTTATTTTCCTTGCAAGAAACTTTAAAAAGATATATTTTGACCCAGAAAGAGTGAAAGTCTGGGCCGCCTGCCTTCTCTGTCTCCAGAGCCCCGCGAGGAACAGCCAGGACTCTGCAATAACCAAGGATCCAGATGTGTATGTGTCACTCCAGGGTGTGGACACTGGTCTCACCAGTCTGGAGAGGACCCATGGGGTCTGATGTTGGTTGAGTGTGGGGAAACCCTGCCCTTGGACACCGACTTCACAGCCCCAGAAGAACCCTGTCACTGACCCGTCATTTCAGGGCACCAGCAGCTGCCAGGGGGCTCCATAACTGCAGAAAAAGAGGGTGAGCAGAAGGGGATATATGGAAAGGCTCTTGGCATGCAGCCCTTGAGCACATTTCAAAGGAATCTGGTTAAAACAACCTCTCCCCGTTGCAGGAAAGTGCAAAGCTGCCGTGCAAGGGCTCCCTCCGCCGCGCTCTGCTCTGCTCTCCAGCCCTGCCCATGCAAACTTGAGAAACAGCCCTAAAACTGAACGCGCCCATTCGAAAACATGTGGTTGGAGCAGGATCTAACTCAGCATGGGGCTGTCTTTAGCTTGTCAGCGCTGAAAATCCCAGTCTGTAGTTGGCATCGGGCTGTCTGTTGCCTTCAGCACCCCAAAGCGCTCGGGGGCAGGAGGGACGGCCAAAGGACCTTGCCTTGACTCTGTTGCTGGTCTTTCTGGATCAGGACTAATGTGTACAGCTAATTCCAGGCTCCTGGAAACAGCATACCCAGGTTCTGCAGCAATTTGCCTCTCCAGGCTGCAAAAAAAAACGAGCTGAAAGTCCAGCAGCTGTCTCACAGAGAGCCCAGAGGGAAGACTGCCTGGCGCTGGGGGCAAACTGGTGGGTGAGCATCCGTGAGGCAGCACTGGGCATGGACATCAGCTGCAGAAGCGCCGGTTTCATCGCAGGAACGGGACTACAGCTGGCAGGAATGATGCAGCCAGGGAAACGGTGCCTGCTTGGACAGGAGCTGGGTTGCTGTGACTTTCCCCTGGCTTGCACGTGCTCGTCACAGGGTGCGTTTTTCTGAATCTTTCCCTTCTGTAAGTAGAAAAATCAAAAGTGCAACCTTGCTGCTGTGCAGACCTGCAGGAACCAGGTGGGCTGATATTTTCCCACAGTGGGAGGTGACATTTGAGAGACAAGTCCAGCTGACACCAGCTTCTTTTCGAAACAATTGAAGACTGTTTGGGCTTTCGGTTTCTCCCTCGTTTTTCAACTTCCCTTCTCACTGCAAGGTAGTTTCCCTTTACAGGAGATAACTGGGTGGTTGGTTAGGAGCCCCCCCATGACCTCCCTTTGACTTGTTATCATGTGCACTAAAACCAGGACATGCAGCTTGAATTGTTGACCTTCCCAAACTACTCCCTCGGGATGAAAAGGCCAAGGTACATTGTGCCAGAGCAATGGCCCATGAGGAAGGGTCCTGCTAGGAAAGAGCCGAGGTCACTCCCAAGTCCCAAGCAGAATTACAAGTGGCTTAATTAAAGGACAGAGAGAAAAGAGGCGCTGTATTTAGTGTCCCTGGAATCAGCTGGCTCTGATCCCATTAACCTTCCTCTCCCTCGTGCCTCTGAACTGATACCAAAGGGCTCTAAAGTTACAGCAAGCTCTTGTTGGCTGAGGAATGATTTTTGTTTTTTGGTTTTTTTTTTTTCCAATAGGATTAGCAAAGATACAGGATAAAAGCAAATTCGCTGAGGTGCTCGTTTGCTGGGGCACACAGCTTGGATGTCTCTGTAAAGGGCATGTGAAGGCCAGCAAGCACCAGGCATGGATTTTTGCTTCGGAGCAGTCTGAGCAGGAAGCCTGCCCTGCTCTGGACATCCTGCTGGCTGCATTGCCATCGAGTCAACATGGGCACTCTTGGGCTGGCACTCCCTGGTTTAAGGCAGGAGGAGCCTTTCCTCACTGCAACCAATACTTAGAACGTTGTCCCTGAGTATTTCAGGGTGGGAAATGCTTTCCCAGTTGCAGAAAGCAGAGTCCCTGTTGGAGAGGACGAGGGATAACCCAAGTCTATATTTCCTAAACACCAAACCCTGTGTTTTGGTTTCTGCCTCCAAAATGAGGACTAAGCTGGTTAAAATAACAACCATCTGCCCATTTTTATGGGATAAGATGAAACAAGAAGGTAACAAAGAGCACGCCCTCTCCTGTACCACCTTCCCAACTCCTTCAGAACAAGCATCAGTTAAAAAGGAGTCTTCCAGCACCCGTGGGAGATCAGGGCAGGTCCTACCCCTCTGCTGCCCCCTCCAGCCCAGATTATTGCTCAGTGGAGGAAGATCTAAGGGCAAGTCAGACACTAACTAGTGCAGTTTGTGGTCCCCAGCAACAGGATGGGTAACTCACAGCCTCCAGGGAGGTCGAGCAGGGGAATCTGGGCAGACTTCATCCATCCACAGAGGCAACATGATCTGCTTGGCAACGCATCCACCACCACGAGAAGGACCTTCTGCAGGAGCCTGGTTCACCTGGGAAAGCCTGCCAGATGATGAAGGAGCATTGAGACAGACTATGCTGTTTCAACCTGGGCAATCCCTAAAGCATCTTTTACTTTCTAGACTTCCTTATGGTCCCAGACACAATTCAAGCACCATGATCCCAATGCAATTCACTTTTTCCTCAGTTTTCTGCAGGCCCTCAGATTTTCAACCCAACTCAGCTGCTCCCTCATCAGCCCAAAGTCTCCTCCAGCATCCCTGCTATTTAAGGAAGCTGCTTGTTTTGCTTCAGTGTTACCTGGGTCCTGGTGTCTCATGTAAGATCAAACCCCTTCTGGGCCATTTGTTCCAATCTCAGGTGGCATGTGGCAGGGACAAACCTGATCCCTGAACCTGATCTGCTTCTACTGAAGGCTCTGCAATGACAGATGGTCCCTGGCATGATGGATTTTGCTTATTCACATCACAGGACCCTGAGGATTGAGGTAGAAAAACCCTGTGAAGTGCCACCCACTGTTGGGGCCAGAGGCTGGTGCTGTGTGGGACAAGGTGACAGCACTCTGGGGCCCAGCCATATGACCCACAGCTTCATGCTCTGAGACTCCTTAGGGCCTGGGGTAAAGCTGGGGTCCTTTGTCATTAAAGTTATTCATTATGTTTGGTGAGTTTGAAGTCAGACTGGTCTCACCACAGTGATACAGTTCAGCTTTCACCTTTCTTGACTCAGCTCAGTCCTGCTGGTCTTTGCTGTGCTCTGGAAGTCCCTGATATTTCTTAGATGTCCCACCTTCCCAATCATGGGTTTTGCAGGTCCTGTTCTTACTTGGACCCGCAATCAGATATGGAGCCCACGCTTCTCCCTTGCGCTAGCCCAAGCACTCCTTTCACTCTAACCCCAAGGATTTTGATCTTATGAAATCATATTCTCTGTAAGTTCCCTTTTCAGCCTTGGGGAACGGGGAAATGCCTTGGGTGCTGAGTGGGGACATTGTGGAGAGATTTGAGCAACTTCTGGAGGGATCAGGAATTTTCCAACCAGGAAAAGTTGCTTTTGTCAGTGCCGGGAGGTGCCTGGGTGTTTTTCTGGGCATCATGTGTTCAGTGGTCAGAGGGAGGAAGGGCAGTGGTTCACCAAGCACGTGCAAGGCAGGAATTGCCGAGCAAAGGCAGTCCTGTGTGCAGGGCACATCTAACCAGACACCTCCTTCTTCGGACTCCAGACAGAGGAATGGAGGGGCTGCCTGGACTCCTTTGCAGTGGGTGTCCTGCCTTCAGCCTGCCTGGAAAAGTTGAGTGTCGCTCCAAAGCGTCCCAGTGATGCATCTCTGCTGAGGGATGAGGAAGTTTCAGTGTCACCAGAGGCTCTGCTGGAGATGCTACTCCCTCTGGCGTTATGTCTAACGTTATCTCATCAGCTGCCTGGAACAGCCTAAGCTGTGACCATCAGCACAACTAGACCCTGCAGAGGACTTTGGACAAGGGGGTCAGGAAAGTCAGCAGTCCCCTCATCTTCTGTGAGTGAGACACAAAGGGGGGCAGAGTGCAAGCCCACTTCTGCATGGGCAGAGAGGGAAAAGAAGTCTGGGATTGCCATCTAGGGCGAAGCTGCTTTCTATTTGGGTGGCCTCAGCACATACTGCTGTCTGGGGATGTTCTCCCCTGGGGCTGGACTTTGCTCTCACCCCTGTCAAACACCCTCCTCCCCACTGACTCTAAGTGCTGGGGCATTGACACCGCTATGGCTGGTGCAGGCTGAGCTTCATGGATATCAGAGACACCTGGATGGGCCATGGAGCATTGTCCTGCCACTGCCCGAGCTGTTCAGTCCAAAGGCCAAGTTGGGTTAGAGCTTCCAAACCAAAATGGACCCATGTGCTGCACAAGGGGCTGACCCCTCCTCTACTCTGCATGGTGTCAGGCCCAGAAAGGAGAGGGGATATTGCCACCTTCTGGCCAGTGGTTTTCCTTCTAAGGGCCACCATCTCTCCTCCAGGTCCCTGGAGGACCTGCTTTGACCATGCTCCTGCTTGCTGCATGGGTGCTGGCAACTCTCACATTGCAGCAAATCACTTTTTTCCCCACTGTTAACCACATTGCTTTCAGGCAAACCCCCTCAAGGTGTGGATGCCATCTCAGTCTGGGAGCTGGAAGATCTCAGATGGGTTGCCATAGCCAGTACGTACTGGGGTAAGGTGGCAGCTGGGAAGGTGAGAGCACCTGGGATCCCAGGGGTTTCAGGAAAAGCCACGAGCAACAGTCAGGAAAAGATGCTGGACAGCAGGAATACAGAGAGGGCACAAGTGAGGACAGTCTGGCAGGTGGAGGCAGGTGCTGGGAGCTGTGACCAGCGCTGGGACAAAGAGGATGAGCACCACCCCGAGCCCTTCTTTTGGGAGGTGAGCTACTGCCAGCATAGGAGCAGTGTCCAGTGATTTCTGATGTCAATCCCCTGCTTAAGCCCGCTGTCTCCTACAAAAGGTGACTTTTACCAGTCCTTCTTCACGGAAAAGTTTTGCAATGACCGAGTAGTGGGGAGAGAAAAACCAAAATAATAATAATTAAAAAAAAGGCTTCCTTTTACAGCAAAAATAATCCTTCGCTTGATGTCAATTCCTCTTCTTAACTCAATCCTTGAAACAACCATAGGCTAAGTGCTAAAAATACCCCTTCCCCTTCCATGTCAGGCTCTCTTTTGGGGAAGGAGGAGGATGGGAGGGGATTCCCAGCCCAGGAGAAAGGCTTCCTTTCCGCGTGGGGAGAAAGTGCAGCCACGCTGCTGGGGATCTGTCTGCAGGCACTGAGCAGAGGGAAAGGCCAGAGGGGAGCAGGGAGGAACATTGGAAAAACATTACCCCCCCTCAACTGCACGCCTGGTGTTGGCTGCCCTGGGGTCACAGCAGGAGGGGAAGTCTCAAGGAGGAGCTCACAGGAGGCAAGGAGAAGACCTGCTGCTGGGTCAGGGTTTACCTGCACACAGGGCTTGCTGCTGGGATTAAGCTAATTACTGGAGGAATATCAAATAGTTGTCCTGGGTGGCCGAGGGTTTGTGAGTCCCACTCCTGGGACTCGGGCAGGGGCCAAAGCAAACGCCCACGCGTTGTTTGTGACCTCTGTAAGCACATGGGGACCCTTCCCCATGTTTCATCCCAGCTTGCAACAGCTTGTGGCTTCCAGGCTCAGGAGAGGCAGTGTCCTTGTAAGGACCTTCCAGGGCTTCCCCTGCTGTCAGCGTACCCCATGTCCCCCTCAAGCCCCCGGTAACCTTGGTGCTCCTGCACCGCACACTCACTTACTGACTGACCGCGTGAGGAGCCACATCCTTTTGCCTGGGAGGCTATGACAGCACCGGGTTGTGGTGACGCAGGCAGTGGTGGCATGCTGTCATGTGGCACCGACGTCTTGGTGAGAAGGCAGGTTGTGTGGTCCAGCCAGCTCTCACCACATCCCAGAGGCTGTGGATGGCATCTCTGCTGCAGGCAGTCACCTGGGAGCATCCTGTCCCTTCCAGAGACTGGGAATGCTGGCGAGGGCCACCCTGTGTGCCAGGTGACTGTCCTGTGTCAAAGAGCTGCTTTCCTTTAGTGAAACTGTCCTCCTTCCTCTTTCTGATGTAGCGGTGGAGTCGGTGACCTCACCACAGGACGGATACCGAGAAGCAGGCTGGGGGTGATGTGGGCTTGTTCCTGCCAGCTGATCTCCTCCAGAGCCACTTACGCACGGTGCTGCCTTACCCTCGCCTTGGGGCTTCTCCTCTGTTGCCACGAGACTTCTCCCCATGCATCTGTCCAGAGAAGTCCCAAAGCTGGGACCAGGGGTGCACCTGCACCTTGTGGGTTCAAGCTGTAAGGAGACAGAGCACCTGGTGACACTTCTATGAGCTGCCGTGATCAGGGCTGCCTACAGCTGTGGCAGTGTCCCAGGCTCTGCAGCACGCCCTGTCCCCAGTGCCTTGGGACATCTGGGCTGGGGGATCCAGCTGCAGAACATGTGTCAGCATCCACACTCCCCCCACAGCAAGTGATGCTGCGGAAGGTGCTACAGGAGGGTCGCTGGGAGCTGCGTTCCCCATCTGCTCCCGGCCACTCTCCTCTGGCTGAAGGCCTGTGTGCTGGAGGGTTGGTGGCAGGTCCCAGCCTAGCTGGACCCCCCACCTCCAGAGAGGAAGAAAATGCATGAATAACACACTTGACCTCATTAACTTGGCTAGAAATAGCTGCTGGGGGAGTTTTGTTGAGTCACACGGAAGAACCTGTGGCAGTGAGTGGTAATGGAAAGCAGCGGTGGCACAGCTCTACAAATGGGTAGAGGTGACACATGGGGATGAGCCACTGCCAACAGCCTCCTGTCCCATCTCAAAGCCACACGAGCCTGGAGAATGCAAAAGCCACCTGGCCACCGGGAGCCAGGCTATGGTAAGAGGACAGTGGTTTATGAGATCAACCTCATTTGAGAACACGTATTGCAGCAATATCAGCAAAAAATAAATGAAGTGATATCTCCAGCAGCTGTTCTGGAGCACTGAAGTGGACTCACCTGAGGTCTTCTGGCAGGTGAAACCCAGGGCAGGAGCTGTTGGGCAGAGGGAGGACAATATCATTCTCTGTAGTGACGGTTTCACACCTTCTGACACCCTAAAGCACATTTTCCTGCATTATCTTGTAACGGAGTTGGGGAGATTTAGACTCGTTTATGCTCTGTCTGAACCCAGGATGAGGAGAGCTCTCCCCACTCTGCCGGGCAGGGGTGGCTCAAGGAACAATGTCATCTGCCAGCCAACGACCAGGAAATTCTTCAGCCTTTGAAGAAGATGAAGGTCTGGCTCTCATCTCCATGGAGAGAAAGGGAAAAAGGAAGGAAGAAGAAAAATAATTCCTCTAAATTCAAGTTAGTTGCAGACAAGGTAATTTCCACATGAGTTAGCAGAACAGCTAGTTGGAAATTTTTTGATAAAAATCTTTTCTTTTTTTTTTTTTTCCTGTGAAAAATGCAGATCCAGTGAAATGTGAAGGCTTTCCACTGGAAAGAATGAGTTTTGCTGGATTTCTCAACTAGTTCTCTAGAAAATCTGTAAACATTTACAATATTTCAACCACCACTGCTCCTTTTCAGACCAAAATTTACACTCCTGGTGTCTTACAGCTTGACAGGGATATGCAACTTCTTTGGCACTGCCCCTTTATTTGTTAACTTCAGTATTCTACAGATCTTCCATGCTCATTTTCGATCAAGAAAAAGCTTGAGAGGCCAGGACATCCCTGGGATAAGGAAAGAATCTCCCCTGAACTGGGCAGCTCAGGCTGTGGAGCTATGCAGAGCACAGGACATCCCCCTCCCGTTAACACCAGTAGGTTTGTCTTTACGTCCTGCTGGTTTCTGCTGGCACAAACGCAGTGTGCAGGGCCAGGGTCTGACCAGCTTGGTGTCACCACAGCGTTGTCCCCTGTGCCAGGACGAGCCCCCATGTGCTCCCCCTGTGCTCTGCTCCCGGCCAAGCTCAACACACATTGCTTTTCTCGTCGCTGGGAGAAGAGGGCATTGCCCTCGGTGCTGACGTGGGTTTAGTTCTTCTGGTAGAGCCTGTGAGAACACAGCCTGGAATCCTGTTTTGCGTTGAGTTGGGAAAGCCCACAAGCATAGTACAAATATTACGTTGATAATATAGTGACCTGACAATAAAACAAAACTAATATTGATAAAATAATAATTCAAAATCCCTGGCTCTATTGCTCTACCTTTGCAACTCTTCTTTGGCCTCGGGTGTTCTCCAGGCTTTCTTGTCTTCATTATCTCCCCCTCTCCTGGGCTCTGGTGGCCTCCCTGTCCCTTGGCAAGGCCAGCACCTCTCTTCCACCCCTCTTAACACAAGCTTCATGTGCCTTTGGTAGCCTTCCCTGCCAAATGAAAACAGTACTGGTGTCCCTTCGCCTATTTTTAGTACGTGTTTGAGCGGATGCTCTAACCCCTGGAGAAAACTTGGGGCATCAGCAGCCTGCTGCCCTCAACTGCCACCATCCCAGCACGGGTCAGCCCTACGGCTGGTGACAGGGACATGACACAGCCTGCGTCAACAGCGCTGGATAAACATGGCTCGGGAGGACTCGGGAAGCCCAGGGCAGCGCCTGGCACGGACCGAGTGCCTGATAGTACGTAATGTCCCCACCAGTCACCCAGATCCGCGTGGCTTCAGCCCTCCTCAAAACCTTAATGTGAGGGGGACGCTGGCGAGAGGTGGTGAAGCAGCAGCACGTAGGGCAGGACATCTTCTGGCAACACACACCGAAAGTACAGCCTGGGAGGGGGTTTAAATGAGGAACAGAGGCCACACAAAATGTACCAGAAACACCCAACGAAGGCAACAGCAGCATTTTGGGCTCCAGACAAGCAGCCCCAAAAAGCGTCCCTGTAATGTCACCAAGTGCTTGGGATGGGGAAGGAGGCTGGGACAGCTTTAGGGATGGGCCAAAACCAGGCTAATCTCATCCACCTGCCATCACAGCGCTTTGGGGGGCACATAGGAAAGCACATCCTTGCCCCAGGGAGCTCAGCTGCCACCGAGGACGGGGGCCCTGCTGAGAAGTGACCAAGGGGGACACTGTGCCTCATGCCCAGAGCCCAGCTGGCTGTGTCTCCCTGGTGACATTAGCTGAGAGCCATGGATGGAACTGGGGAGTGCTGGGCTGGGAGAGGACCAGGGCTCGTGGTGGCGGTGGGAGGCACACACCAGGACTTTGATGAAGGAGAGGGACACAGGAAGGAATGAAAAGGGAAAGGGTGCCTGTGGAAGCAGGAGATCCAGCAGAGAGCTGCTCTCGAGTGGAAGGTTGGGTTTCCACCAGTGGCATGGACTGCCTGCCTGTCCCATAGGTCCCTGCAGGGTGGTGACATGCAGTGCTAGGCTTCCTGGAAATGCCCAAGGCACCAGCATGGTTGGTTACTCGCCATGATGAGGCACAAAGCACCAGATCAGAGGGAAACTGAGGCAGGGATGGAAACACAGAGCCATCAAAGGCACTGGAGGTCCCTCAGGAGCTGGATGCCCATCAAAGGCCAGGAAACTGCAGCCTCAGGGAGAACGTGAGCACCATGGGGAGGGCATATGTTTTACAGCAAAAATGCCCTTTGCTTCAAAATAAAACCACGATAAGCTTGAAAGGAAAAAAAAAAACCAACAAAACCCACCACCAAAGTTAATTGGGATTTTAAATGATTTCCAAGCCCTTCTGCTCTCACAGCCTCTGAGCCAACAGGTGCATGGACAAGTAGGTGGCCCAGGCCAGCTGGAGACTTTCAAGGTGGAACCAAAGAGATGTGAAACATTAAAAGGTTTCATTGCAGCCTCATTTTTGTCTTTTCCCAGAGCTGGCCCAGGCCTTGTTTGGCTGCTGTTCTGGGGGGTGCAGCACCACTCTGTCCTGGGAAGCTGGACATGTCACACCCAGGACAGAAACCCGGCTGTTATGTGCAGACCAGGAGCATGACACTGTGACAAAAGCCATCCTACCTTGCTGGTGCAGCTCACCATCTTGCTTAGCACCTTCTCCTGCTGCCCTTCCTAGCTGGGGTCCCAGCTCACCCATATTAAACACTGGCTGTGCATGGACTACCTGCTCCAAGGGTACCAGATGGACCAAGGACCACAGCTCTGCCAGCACTTACCCGCTCTGATAGAGATCAAGCTGCCATCACCAACTCAGGAGTCCAGATGCTGAGGGTGGGAATGTCCAGCCCAGCCTCAAAGAACCCATGACCCAGCCAGGGACAGCATGAGACCAGTTTTCTCTCATTCACCCTGTCTCAGTGGGTGAGAACAGGGCAGATCTCCTTCCTGTACCCACAGGGGTCATTTTAAGCCCTGCCAACTTCACAGCATCATTCAGATAACAGCTTGGCAGGAAAAGGCAGAAACCTCCACTACCAGAGTCACCAACAGACACCATTCTTCACCACCCTCTCCTCACTGAGCTGGGCAATGCCTTCAGGAGCAGTTAAATAACTGAGCTATTTAACCCACTTAAAAGGCAGAGGGTGACTACTGGGAAGGCTGTGAAACACTCAGGTGACATCAATAGAGACAACTCCCTTTCCACAAGCAGAGCCTGATGAGTTCAGGGGGGTCAGATCAATCCAACCAGTCTAGAGCTTGGTTTCTTGGACTGGGTGATGAGAATGTTAAGATGTCAGGGCAGAAAACTCACCCCTAATTGCTTATAGAGCGTTTCATTTCTTGCAGGGGACAGAGCAGATGGGGGCACTTTCCTTCTCAAGAAGGAGAGGTGATCCACAGACCACCTCTGCTCAGCCCAGAGCTCAGCACCAACCACACTCCCTTTATTTGGTTTCCAAAACACACAGGCTACCAGTGAGGGGAAGGAGTTTAAAATACAATAATATTATTAATATTATTAATAATAATTAGAGTTCTGACCGATTGCTACAGTTCCTGCTCCCCATGGCTAGGCTACACTTTGGTGACATTATCTGCTGGCTTTGCCTCAGCTGGCTCCTCGATTTTGGGATGGTGGGGGAAGACCCCCACCCTGTTGCTGTGCAGTCTCACACACTCTGGCGTCTTCTGCCCTTTCTTCAGAAGGCAGCAAGCCCCAGAGCTGAGAAAGAAAAGGCACATCATGACCACAAGCAGAGCCAGAGAGCTGGTGCCCTTGGGATGTGGACAAAGCCACCGAGGACTGCTGGTTATCTTGGCTGAGAAGTTCCTGCTCTTGTCCTGGTAGGAGCAGAAGGCTTCGGCCAGGTCCTGCACACTCACACCAGCTGCCTGCAGCGTGTCCAGCCAGGCCAGTGAGCAACAGCTGAAGGGGTTTCCAGCGATGGACATGGCCTTCAGGCTGCGGGACCAGCTGGCCATCGCTGGCTTTTCCAACATTGGCAGGTTGTTATTGCGAATGTCCAGGTTTTCCAGCGGGGAGCAGAAAAGACCTGTGGGCAAAAGGCTCAAATTATTGCCTGAGAGGTCCAAGACTTTGAGTGAGTCCAGGCAGGGGAGTTCTGCCTGGCTGTTGTCCATCTGGTTGCCCCTCAGAGACAGTTTCTGCAGGGAGAACTCCAACCCTCCCAGAGCTTCCTTAGGCATGAACAAGTCCTTGTTCCCCGACAGGTCTAGGGAGAGCAGCAAGGTCTGGTTGAAGGCATAAGGGTGCAGCCTGGTGATGTTGTTCTTGCAAAGACTCAGATGCTTCAAGTGAGGCACGTTGTAGAAGGGGGTGCAGGTGCCTCCTGGGGCTGGCACGTGAGATCCCCCTCCTTGATTCCCTCCTCGATTGCTCCCCTGGCTCTCGCAAGGCTGGAGGCTGTTGGAGCCCAGATCGACTGTTTCCAGCCAAGGCAGAGACTGGAAAAACCAGTGTGGCAGCACACGGATGGCATTGCCATGGAGGTTCAGAGAGTGCACAGAGAGGGTGATTTGCTTTGGTGCTGGGGATGAGTGGTTGCTGGGCTCTGTGCCGCCGGTGAGTGACTCCCCAACAATGTCCTGGAGACAGTTCCTAGCCAGGCTGAGGTTCTGCAGAGAGCCCAGGCTGTGGAAGAAGGGAAATGGGAACAGCTGGAGCCGGTTATTGCTGAGATCCAAGTCAGCTACATGTGTCAGCCCGGCCACGGTATGCAAAGTCCTGTTAAACCTTGCCATCTCCTCATAGCGCAGTACAAACTCCCCCGGATGGTGCGAGCCTGGGAGCAGGGAAGCAATAAGGTTGTTGGAAAGGTTCAAGTGTGTGAGATAATGGGCTTTGGGGACCTCTGGAAAATAGAGGAGTCTGTTATAGCTCAAGTCAAGCACTTGAAGCAGGTAGGGCTCCGCTCCCTCCTCTGAGATGAAGAGCTCCAGGGCGTTGTGGCTGAGATTTAAAACACGCAGCTGCGTGAGGCTGAAGCCAGAGATACAGTGGAGGGAATTCAAAGCCAAGTTCACCACCTCCAGCTCTTTCAGAGCCTCAAAAGCTCCCTCCTCGATTTCCATGATGTAGTTGTTGCTGAGGTTGAGCTCACGCAGCTGTGGTGTGCTCCAGAAGATCCCTGCCGGCAGCCTGGTCAGCTTATTGCCAGAGAGATCGAGCATCCTCACCCTGGTGAGGTTGCTGATGTACCAGCCTGCCATCTGGCTCTCCAGGTTATTTGCTGACAGGTCCAGGACCTCTATATTCCTGAGCAGATGAAAGGCTCGCCCATTAGTGAGGTAATTGCGGTCCAGGTGGTTTGATCCCAGGAGGAGAGAGCGCAGCTGGGGCAGCTGAGCCAGGGTTGTGGCTGACATGGTTTCCAGCTGGTTGAAGCACATGTCCAGGTACTCAAGCTGCCCAAACCCTGGCATGAGGCTGCCTGATAGGTTTTGGATGAAGTTGTTGGAAAGATCAAGGTACTTAACTCCTTGGCCAAGCTCCTTTGGGAACTTGTGCAGGCCAACTCCTTTGCAAGACACCTTCATGGGGCTCTACAGAGAGAGAGGAGAAGCTCTCAGCATGAGAGGGGCTACAAACCATAACTCCAGCTAAGCTGCCTGCTGTCCAAGACGGGCATGAGCAACATGGAAATGAACATTGCTCCCCCTTCCCAAGCCTGGAATGTAAAGGGGACAGACCACCTGACACCACAGCTCAGATACATGAAGCTTGTCCCCAGGGTTAAGGTGGGCTTTCTGAGACCCTGCCGAGTTGTTTCTGATGGTGCAATGAGAAGGCTCAGGCTCTGGCTCCACGGGCTGTCCTCCCATGCATCCCAGCAAGCAAGATGGGCAAAAAAAGCAGTGAAAGCACTAAAGATGCATCAGGGTAGTTGGGCAAAACATCTGAAGGGCACTAGGACAGCCCAGGGACTGGTCCAGAGCATCCTTGTCTTATCTGGGCAGAGGAAGGGCACCGTCTTGGTGGGCTCCACCTTTCCTCTCCCTCCAAACTGGTTTCCTCTGCCAGTTTAGAGATGGGAGCCTGGATGTGGAGCAGCTGGTTTCTGTCCCCCCACCCTGTGAATATGTGTGTGGGGGGAGAGACCAGATGCTCCACGTTCCAGCTCCCGACTGCCTTGCTAACATCCATAGCAGCTGTCTGAATCCCCGTGGGACCCTGCGCTCCACCCTGCACTGTGGCAGCACCTTGAGCTGACACCCGCCTGGCAGGGATTACTAGAAGGTGCCACCAGCAAGGCAGGGACACGGCAGCAGCTGGGTGCTGGGGACCAGCTAGTGGGAGACCAGCTCGGAGACAGGAGAGCAGAGAGGAGAACTGGGAAGGTTAAAGTGATTGAGGTTGGAGGGAGGTGAGAGCCACGGGGAGGAGATGCACAGAGGGATGCTCGCAGCCCTGCTCAGACAACAGCGATGCTGTTGGGACCATCCCAGCCTAGGGGCTCCTTGGCAAGCCACCTTACCTGCTGGCACAGCGCGGACCTGGGCCTCACCTCCCTGTTAGACTGGGCTCTGAGCACAGAGGGGAGCAACCAGAGCAGCAAGCATCCTCTTTTAGCCAGCCGGTGTTCAAACAAGAGCATGTTGGGCTGTGGGCGCTGCCAGCCCCGTCCCGCTCCTCCAGCGCTCTCTAGCAAGCTGGGTAGGAGCAGGGCTCTGTATAAATAGGCTTCAGGATGGGATGGGGGAAGGAGATAATGCATGTGGGTGTTCGTAGCTACGGAAGTGGGAAAAGAAAGACATAAGACTGCAGAGGGGGAAAAACAGTGCAGAAAGCCACAAGGAAGGGAAAGAAAAACGGTGGGACGGGGAGGAGGCAGGGCTACACTGGCCCTCAGGTGATCGGCTGGTCCCACTGCCAAAATCGAATGCCAGGAGGCAGAGGTTGAGAAAGCCAAGAGGTTTTTTTGGGGGGAGTTCCCCTGCTTGGACCTGCTCTTCCTCCAGTTCCCTCCGCCCTGTGCCAAGGCCAGGCTGTGAGCTCCCACTGGGATGCTGGTGCCCAGGACATCCAGGAGTGGGTGGGCAAGGGCTCCCTGGCCATCCATCCCAAGCAGGGGACCGAGTCCTGGCCACAGCTGTCGGGGATCACCATGGGACTCCCAAGGCCGCAGGTGAGCTCACCGCTGAGAGAGCAAATTCCCCTCCCCGTGCAGCCCAGACGAGGGGACTCTCCCACCACCTGCCCTTCCTCGGGGAAACAACAGCTCCCAGGGGTTTGCCGACCGTTCCCAGCGGGATGTGAAAAGTTGGCATCCCCCTCCTCCTCCTCCTCTTCCTCCCCAGGAATCTGCTGTGTTGCAAGTGCTGCAGTTGTAAGTGTTGCAAGGCTCCTCGCTGTCACCTCCCCGTGTCCCTGCCAGGCCTGGGGGACAGCTGCTGGGTCACCTCCTCACCCAGGGCAGGAACTGGATGGGGAATTTCCCTGCGGCAGCTCCAGGTGGTATCGGGATGTCTGGAGCTACACCCCACCCACAGGGATATTTTGCGGTGACATCTCTATGTCCCTGTGCCACCCAGTGTTGACACACTCCCCAGGTGCATACTCCTCGCACGTCTCATAGGGTGTTTGGCAAAACACATGCTTTGGGGTATTTTGGCTCCCTGTGGCCAATTTTGTTCCCATCCAAAGGAGCACCTCCAGGATGCTGCGTGGTTGACCAAGGATGTGTTTGGCTGCAGTTTCAGCTGCAGAGCTGTTGCTCTAGTCCTAGAGGTGTCTGGCAGGAAAAAAACCTAGGGGTGTGTNCATTCTGTGATTCTGCTGTTGGCGTGGTGGGGACCATTGTGTCACCTCCTGGATGGGCTTCAGCCTTGAGCCACACCAGTGTCACCAGCCAGCCAGGGCACACATGGTGGCGGTGACAGCCAGCCAGGCTCAGCCCAGAGGCCAGAGCCAGATTTTTAGGCTGATGCCCTCACCGTAGTGGACGTGGGCTCCGGTGGCAGCAGCAGCTGTGAGGGAACAGCCCGCCGTTGTTTTGAGAGGTGCAGTGAGGATAGCACATCTGTGCAGATGTGAAATCCTGCAGGCTCCGGCCACGGAAACACCGACCTCTGGATGAACCTTTGCCTCCAGCGTCCCCTTGTCTCCCATCAGCAGCCAAGCGTGGAGCCCCGAAAGCGGAAGGCGGCGCAGGGGAGGAACCGCTCCGTACGAGTCCTCCAGCCCCTCGGCACCGCCTGGCCCCGGGGAACCCCGGCCCTCTCCTCCCTGCATCCCGAATTGCTGGGCACGGGTCTGCACGGCAGGCATGGCTGATGAAATCAGCTGCAAAAGTCCCCGATTTCAAGCAGGGACTTCTGTGGAGAATCCCTGGGCATTTGCATCCCAAGGCTGTGAACTCCCTTTGCAGGAGCACCCGGCAGAGGACCCAGGGCTGGCCAAACGTGCCCTGTGAATACCAGGAGGCTTTAAATGGACTGTGCCCAAGGCAAAGTGAACCACACAACGGGAACGGGAAGAGGTTTGCTTCCTGCAAGTCGCAGCGCAACCCCTGCTTCTTGCCACCCCCAGGTCTCCAGAGGGGTCTGTTCAAGAGAGATGCCCCTCTTCCCCACCCTGACCCAAGGTTTTCACGTGGGAGGTCTCCAACGGATGGGAGGAACGAGCAATAGGGGCAGAGGTTTGGTAGAAAAGGGGATAAAGCCACTTGCCCAACGTCACAGCAGGGTAACAGATGCTCCCAGCCTGGGTGTTAAGGAGGCAGAAGAGTATATGGTTATCTAAGTACATCAAATCTGTGTTCCCTTCCCAATAAATACGCTGTTTTCTGTGCTCCCCCCCCGGCCACAGAGAGCAGCAGGGAGGTGGAACACAAAAGCTGAGCAGCTCTGAGCACGACGAGGGGACCGGTGCCTCTCGCAATCAGCAGCGGTGGCCACAGCAGCAGCTGCGTATCCACGACTCCCCCCGAGGATGGAGAGATGCTTTGCCTTTCAGCTGGGTCCCGTCACACGAGCGCCGTCAACAACATACTTTCCACAGAGACTCCTGGTTTGGCTGGTTGGAAGGAAGTCCCACCCAGAACATTGAGCTCAGGGGAAGGAGGAAAAAAAAAAAANAGAAAAAAAAAAAAAAAAAAAAAAAAAAAGCTTTATTTGCAAAGAAAATATTGACAATTTACATAAACTTACATCCTAATTTATATACATTATGTATATTTTATATACAGATAGTGTCTTGAGTAAAGATGTGGAAGCACAAACCAGCATCAGTAAATCACCGTGCAGCTCTAACAGGTGATGGGGGGGTAGTGGTGTCCCTTCCCACAACTCCTCCCTGTGATGCTTTTGCTGGGGAGTCTGAGAGGGTTTCTCCCAGCCTGGGAGAGAGGAACACAGAAGGAGGCGGAGGGGGATTATAGGAGGGATTCGGGCTTGTATGGGTGCAGCCACAAAGCACAGTCCCTACCCCTTTCTCCCCAGAGCCTGTGCCAGGATGGGAGCCAGTGGGAAGGACCCCCCCCACGCTCCACCTCTTACTGGGAAGAGGGGAAGAAACATGGACGAGACAACGCGCTTGGATCATCCTTTTCTAAGCATTGGATGTTGCTCTGATGATGCCAAGTCCCCTGATGGGGACAGGGGGTGGCAGGGAGACCACAACCCCTTACCTGGGTGAGAAAGGTGCTGGAGGGGTGCAAAAGGCAGGGAGTTTTGGGTAGGGAGCCATGACCTAAAGCCTTTACTGACGGGAGTCCTTCCCTCAAAAGGGACACTGAACACAACAGCCAAGCTGGCTTCCCTACAAATTGACTCCACAGAGAGTTGCTTTGGATGGAGAAGGGGTCTGGGTGACTCATTATATCCCAAATTAGCTGCTTGCTACGTTTCTGCAGCCAGCATCCAGCCAAAATTGGAGCAGCAGAGCCAACACACGTAGGTAAGAGCAGAGGCAGCAAGGACCACAGGAGAGGAAGGCTGGCACACGGGAAGCCAGTGGTGACTGGTTTTGTGTCCACCACCTTGGATTCACAGATGTTTGTCTATAACTGAGGCATTTCCTTCATCAACCAGACTAGGAACTGAGATACACCAAAATTCAAAGGCATCAGAGGGAAAGATTGGAGCAAGTCCTTGTTCCAGCTGGAGTTTGTTATAACCTCCCATAGGTGTCCTCCTCATGCTCCTCTGATCTGTTTCCAGGCCTTTTCGGCTCCAGTTAAAGGGAAGAGGCACCAAAGATGGTGCCACACCATTTGGAGAAGCATCATGCAGAAGAAGCTATACTACAGCCTAGGTAACCTGCACTGTAATACTTCATAAATGAGAACTTGTTGCGAGAGAGGCCAAAGGGTTTCAAGTATAAAGACCCTCCATGGCTGCTACAGGACCAGTGAGCCACCTGCTCATCCCAGGAATGAACACACCTCTCGGTACCAAGGCCACCTGCAGTCAGGTATTCCCTGCTCTCCAACTCCACGTCCAACTCCAACTCCGCATCTCCAAGTCGGCCACACCAAGCTCACGCTTTGGTTTAACACCAGCATCAGAAACAGCCCATCTCTCCTCCCAGGCACATGCCAGAGAGGGAACCTGACAGCCATTTGTGATGTTTTGGGGTTTTTACAGAGAGAAGGGATTCTCCCTCTGCCTCCTCCTGCCTGAAACCACAGGCAGGAGCAAATCCCAGATCCTGCCAGTGGGGGACAAGGAATGCAAACTCCATCCATCGTGGTCTCCCAAGTCATTCCGTTATTTATGCTTGCCCCTAAGTCTCGCTGGCCAGGCTGTATTCTAAAGCAATTCTGTTAATGATTTGCTTAATGTTCTCACTACACACAGTTGTCCTGATTCATTCTTGTCAGAGGAACATGTCCTTCTTAATCCATTTTAAAGGAAATAAACCACAAAGACTAGTTAAGTGCGCCTAAGGCTCTTGCTAGTCCAACATGTTAAGGCTAGAAAGGAGGAGAACATATTGAAAAAGAAATAGCAGGCAATTTTTCATGCAGTTATTTTACAAACTGCACGCCTCCTGTGAATAGCGAGGCTGTAGCCAAAGCTGGGTGCCCCCAAGAAATATTTATCTCCCAATAACTGCAATACTTGGCAAGTGAGATCACTCGCTACGGATGGGGAACAGTGACAGAGCCAAGAATGCTTCAGCCAGGGTGGACCCTTCTGCGGTCAGACCAGTCACTCCAGCACGGTGCTGGGACACGTTCGCTCCCACATCCCTGCAAGGTGACCACCCTGAGCCTCCCCCTGCTTGGAGATGGAGGTCATCACCAAGACATGGGGTTTAGGACTTGCCCCGTTTGTTACACAGGCTGAAACTTCACTACCCTCCTTAGCTCTGAAAGAAAGAAAAAAAACCAGCAAACCAACCAAAAAACATGCTCTGAAAAGAAATCCAGTTACAAAAAAAACCCCAACACAACCAAGAGCAAGCCAAAGCATGACACAAAAGAGCAATTAGCGCTTCAGCCTCTTCCTCAGCTCCAGCACATCTTATAGCTTTAGGTCTCCCCAGTTGAGGGGAGGTAACGGGAGAGAGTTGCTCAAGAAGCCAAAAGAAACAATAGCGTCCCAGCTCTTCTATTAGTCACCAGAAATCGAGTTATGACTAGACTCAGCAGGGCTCAGAGAAAAGAAAAAGTGGTGACTTCATGCTGGACCAGACGTTTTAAATACAGATTGGTTTTGGTTTGGTTTTCTTTTTTTCCCTCTCGACTCTATCACCACTCATTAGAGCATTTTAGGTAGAAGGGTGCGAAAAGGAAAAGGGTTGGGGTGGGGGAGGAAGGATAAAAACCACACCTGAAAGCAGGACAGTTGCTATGAAAACAGAAAAAAATAATAGTAATAATATTCCTGTTTGAATAATTTTATTCTTAAACATGACAAACTTCTTCAGAGTGTTTTCACAAGTACTTGTGTCTGCTCTACGCGGCTCAGTGAAGCCTGTAGAAATGTGTTCTGGTTCGCAAAATATTAATTAAAAAGACCACCAAAAAAAAAAAACCAAAACAAACAAAAAAAACCCCAACAAAAAAAAAAAACCCAACAAAACACAAATTGCTGTAACAGCAGCAGTACTTTAAGGCAGCCCCCGTTAGGGCAAGGTATACCTCTGGGGTCATGGCAGGAGCTGAAAGTAGCAGAGGCTCTGGAACCGGGAATCGGCATTTTCTTTGGGATTTTGTGATTTCTGGAATGTGGAGGCAGTTTCTTACCTGCTAAAGCCTGCTCTATAAAGCATTCACCTTCCTCTCGCACTTAACTGCTTTTTGCAGCCTGCTTCCAAGCTCTGGGGAGAGGCACTTTGCCTTCTTCACTCGCACTCCTGAGGATGAATGTAAACGCCACTGACCCTGTCTGATTCACCTCTCCTCGCACCCTGTGGTCGTCCCAGTTTGAACTGGGAAGGCAGAAAACCAGAACCACCCCCCCTCCCTTTCTCGCTCTCGTCAGCAATGCAGAAGCAGGAGGTGCCTGGATGGGACACAATTGGGAACATGAGTCTTTTCTTCTCCTGCAACCGCCTGGGATGCTCTTGCTAGTGCAACATGAAAGCAGAGACCCACACCACTCTCAACAAGCCTCGTGTGAAGATCACAGAGCAGAGTATCAGTGCAGTAATACTTGAAATACTGAGACAAGGCAGACACAACAGCCTTTCTTCCTCACAACGCTTTTTTGACTAGCTTTTTTTTTTGCTTTTTTTTTTTTTTTCCTTTTTTTCCTCCTTTTGATCCAAGTCTCCACGTAGGTCACAGAAGACAATTGTGCTTCCTGCATTCACATATAGGAATAAATAGCTCTGGATCAGTTTTCTTTATGGCCGGATTACAGAACCCCCTGAAATACTGATACGCTTATGAACAGCAGCACTGTGCAGTTCTGTGAGTATCCTTGGAGGTGCCAAGTTCATCTAGGATGCTGGCGCATCTCCTAGGCGTATGGCCCCAAAGAAAGTTGTGTGCTTGCTCATGTTGATGGAGATGTCAGCGTGGACCATTTTCACAGCGATCTTCTGCCTGGCTTTGAGGAGGCAGACCCCAGCTGTATAGCAGGTATTGAAGTTGGTCTTGCCGGTCTCAATACTCCGAGTGCATTGCAGAAAGGGCTTTTCGTCCACCACCACCTCATAGCTGGCAAAATCTGTGAAGTTTATGTAGTACACCTGATGTGAAGCAGGAAGAAGAAAGGCGTTAGGGAGTGTATTTGCCCACATGGAACAAGTCCACATTCCCTTCAGTGTGTCCGTATGTGCTCCCTCCGCTAACGATCCCCTCCTTGGCCCCAGGACACCTGTACTCACGGGATGTTGACTTGTTTGGGGCAGAAAGAACCCCAGGCCAACCAAACAGGAGGAGACTCCATGTACCACTTCATGCTAACACAAGCATGCAAGCCCCCGTGAATTCACAGATCTAAGGCTGAGCTATGAATCCTCGCTTTAGACCCTGCTTATTACAGGGAAAACTACAAACCTGCACAAACCTAGTTAGTACAAAAAGGTGTGGACAACCCTATCTGCTACAAACAGCTTTTCATCCAACAAACGAACAGGAATATTTTAACTGAAGTCCTCTTTCACTTACCTGGCCAGTCCTTCTTTCTGGGTCCCATGAGCCTCCTTTAGTGTTGCCATCAAAAATGCCCTAAGATGTACTGGGAATTGCCGCCTTTGTAATTGGACTTGAGGTGCTTTCAAAGGCATCAGCTATTACAGGGAAGACACTCTCCCAACTTCCACAGCTTGGAACCAAATGACCTTAGAGTGTTTGTACTGGTTTAACTCTGAGACCTAGTGCTTAAGTCCCCCTGACTTATTACTTAACCATCAGCCCACACACTGGTTCTGAAGAACTGGGAGCTGCCTGAGAAAGACCTGTCCAAGGAGAAGTCAGTCCCAGGGAGCTGTTTCTATCTGGTAGGAGAAAACCAGCCATTTGAGATGCATCTTCTAGTTCTTCTCAAGTCTACACCCTGCCATCAGAGAAGCTACACAAGACTGAGACTTCCTTCTCCTTGATGAACCAGAAATGACAAAGGCTTCAGGGGCACAATGTCATGGCCACCAATTAACCACTAAGCACTCGGAAAATGAAGATACTTTGGCCCATGTGGGGTTATTTTTCCTGTCCCCATCCAAACCAGAGAGGTAACTAGTTCCATGGAAGGGCACCTCACTTGGCATCCACAGGTCGCTTTATCTGACTGGGTACAGTCCCAGCGGGGCTGCCAAGTGCTGAGAGGCAAATCCTGCGCAGAAGGCGATGCTAGAAGCCCTGGGCGAGGTGGAAGTTGCTTAATTGTGGTCATCACGCAGGGACGCTCTTGTCTTGTTAAAATGTGTCCCAGAACCTGGGCATTCTTTCAGTCTGTGGGTAGGGGGGACACCCTGCGTGCTCTGGAAGGGGAGACCTCGTAGCTCATACCCCACGCAGCTCAGCAGTTCTGTTCAGAGATTTGCAAGACACTGGGAGCAGTGTGTTAAATGAGTCTGTCTCCTGCAGTTTATTTGAATGGGGAGAGGAAACGATGTCTTAATTAGCTGTTTACCAAATCATAATACAATAATTTATTACTTTTTTTAGCCCTTCTTGCTGAAGCAGGCCTGTAAAATCCATCATTGGTACCAACTAAAGCAGCAGCTGAGCCATCCTGCTGCACATCCACAGAGAAGGTGGAGGCAAAATGGAATTACCTGGGCTGGAGTTTGACCAAACCACCTGGGGCCGAGAGTCCTACCCTTTACAAAGAGTGACATGGCTTCGAAACGATCACGAGCTGTCAGGGTTTTGGTCTTATATGGCATTTAAAGCACAGAGCCCAGCGTCCTGTTGGGACCCTTGTTCTGCAAGGAGGTTTAGATGGGCTGGTGAGTGACTGTAAGGACAATATGGAGGATTTAAAAAACAAAAACAACAAAAAACCCCATCCCAAACAAAAAGGTCTTGGCGGGATGTGGGATCTGTCTGGGCGTCTGTGTATGTGTTTTGGTAACTAATCTCTTGCAGCTGGTGTCACGGCGAAACGTGTGACCTTGCACTTTGAAACTCTAACATCTTCCTCCGACACACATCTCCTAGAGCATGAAGCGGTTAAAAGTACATACAAGTTCTTGGCATTTGCTAGTTGTCTGGAGCCCTCTCGTGGTTCATGCAAGGCTTCCATTGGAACACAAGAATAGGAGTTAGGCCTAGGACCGTACTCACTTCTACCTGACTATAGATGAAGTATGTGCCGTCCACCAGTACCTCCAGCTCCCCACTGCGGGCATGCAGCTTAAACACCTTGGGGTTCATAGTGATGCGAGACCAGTCATTGAGGACTCCACCTGAAAGATCTCAGTATGAGAAAACGGCAGTCACTCAGTACCCGTCAGAATGAAAAGCGCAGGAGCACACAAATACAGTGACATTGCAAGGGTTCATACACAACGGCTGACACAGACTCAAGTTGAAAAGTCAAGGAACTCGGTAAGAAAATCCCAGAATTAAAGGCTACAGTGCATTAGTTTGGACTCCTCTCCATAGCTGAGTGTTCACCATCACTTGCTCACTTTGTTCAGTGCCCAGCCCAACTGATTTACATCTCCAATCCTCCTTATTTAGAGTGTTTCTCCTTGAAAATAGGTGTAGGGCCTTTTGTACTACACTATGTCCCTTTCCAGTGCTGGATACAGACTAACTTTGCCTCCTCCTGGCACTAAGCTGAGCTTGTTATTGCATTTGAGTGGTTTACAGCCCTGAAAACACATCCCCAGTATCATCCCCACACCAGAGCACAGACACTCTGGCACATGCAGGTCCATGTGGGTGCTGTAAGGCATTTGCTAAGTTTTCTTAATTCACCCGTGAGGCTGATTTTTCAAACTATTTTTGTATGTTCAGCCACAGATCACAAATGACTTATCGCAGCTGTGCTTCTAAAAGTATTCCTGCAACCCAGACCCCAGGCACCTCGTGAAGAGCATCTGTTCACGGCCCTTGGAAAAGCTTCGTTACTGGCGCGAAGTACCATGGATACTCCCTGGTATTGTGGAAGAAATTCTGCAGCAAAAGTAGGACCAAGATCCAATTTGCCAAGGAAGATCCTCAACTGACACCACCCACCCTTGAGACCGTTAAACCCCTTCCTCTGCTTTTCATCTCATTCATTCCCCTCCCCACACCTTTCTACCCAGGGTCCACACTAAACCAAGTGGAGCTTCAGATGGAGCGATGAAGACTACATCAACAAGGTACATCCTTGAGAACCAGAGCAAAGCCCATAAGGACGATGATTCCAAGATGTCGTGGCTAATCTGTCTGCCCTCTCCTAGTGCTGCTGGGCAGGAGGATGTTCCCAGCAGCGCTGTCCTGACACAGCCTTCACCCTCACTTTAGGCCTTGGGATCGTGCCTAGAAGAAAACTACTCCTTGCAGCAAAAGAAACCAGAGGATTATAAAAAAAATTGTGTGCAACTATGGGACTACACCATCTCTCAGGACACATCTGTGCACGGAGGCCAACTCGGGCCTTACACAATCAATTTTAATTCTGGTAGTTCCTTAACTCCAACATTCTTGACTTTGTAACTATAGCATTAGCTTAACAAATGCTTTGTCCTTACATTTCCTAGGTTTTTAAAAGCCAAAATAACAACAAAAGTATGAAATTGCATCACGTCACACCACATTAACCCCTAACTGGGGTCCTCAGCATGGTCAGGGGTTTATAGAACCATCACCCGGTCCTCTGGCACTGGGACCAGTGGAATAACTGACGTGAGTAGACCTCTGTTTTCTGGATGGACCAACGAGCAGGTCCAGAGGACATCACTTACAAGCCCAGAACGGAGCTGTTCTGTTGGTGCCTTGTTTTATCAAATACAATTCATTTTTTTCCCCCCCCTTCCCAGTATTCATCTGCTCCTCAGCTCCCTGCCCCCAGTTGCAAATCGGCCAGGGCCGTGTTTTCTGCCGGCTGTCAGCTGGACGGCATTAATGGCTCACAGCAGCAGATTGTTCCCGAGCAGCGGGGAAGGACACTCACAGGGCAATTCCCACTCTTAGAGAGTAGCGTACGCTCTGTAAACATACAGCCTTCCCATTAATAAAGGGATAATTACTTTTTGAACATAAGCAAAACCAGCATCTTTTCCCTCGTATTGTTCTCAGGAACGGCCAGTTTCCTTTTTTTTTTCCTGGGTTTTTTTTTTTTTGTTTTTTTTTTTTTTTTTTTTTTGGGGGGGT
>VXBJ01002394.1:149882-181726 GCA_013400055.1 Nycticryphes semicollaris
GGGAGCTTTCCCCCACTCTGCTGTAAGCATACTTTCCTAACCATGAGGAATTTCAGCTCCCCACAGCTCATGTCTGCTGAAAGAGAGAAATGGCCTTTCAACGGAGGTGCTGGCCAGCCCCCTCATCATCCCAATACATGGGGCAGAAGTTGGTGGGTAAGGAGGGGTCCTACAGCCTCCAACCCTTGGGAAGCTGCAGCCCTCCAGGTCTGGGATGGGGGTACATGCCCCAGGGCTGCTCCCTGGGGAGCTACACGTGGTGACTTGGGGCAGGGGACAAGAGACAGCCAGCTCCTCTCCGGCACAGCCAGACATCGTGAGCGGGGAGGCAGCAGCTAATGAATGAGACCCAGCTGTTGGTAAGGAGAGCAAGAACTCCAGCAGAAATTGGATAGGGAGCTCTGGAGGAAGGAGGAGAGCAAAGAGCTGCCTGTGGCCATGAAATGGCTCGGCAGAGCTTGAGCTGGGAGGTTGTGGGTGAGGGTAGAGATGCGCAAGGCACCGGGGAGGCTGTGTGTGTGCGGGACCGCAGTGTAATGCAGGAGGAGCCAGTGGCTGTGCACCTCTGTGTCCTCAACACCACAGCTGTGCCTTTTCCCCCTGCCATAAATGACTGGGAAAACTGGAGGGAAAAAAAAAAACCAACAACCCACAGGCTGATGGGGCTGAGACAGGGAAAGGATCTACTGAGGGCTTAAAATAGAATAGAGTGGGAAAGAAGGCTGGCCACTGAGGGGCTGAGGAAAACTGATGATACAACAGCAGGTTGGAGGAGGCACATCATCTCTGTGGAGCTCAAGATGGGAGAGTAATTGGGACAGAATTACTGGGATGTACAGGATAATCTGGGAGATAAATAGGAGGGCATGGAAAACGGAGATAGGGACTCCAGAGAAGACCCTTCTAAGGGGGTCTGGGCAAGACAAATCAGACTGTCATGGGGGGAAGCCAACCACAGGGGTAATCAGGGACCCGAGCTACAGGATGGGGCTGAGACCCAGATAGGAGGCTACGGGTGCAGGATGGGCTCATTTCAGTAACTGCCAATATCATGAGATCCTTACCATTCTTCACTTGGATTGCTGAGCCTTGGCCTTGAAGGTGGACCACAGCTGGCTGCAAACGAGATTATAGGGACGTAAAATTAATGGGAAAAGCTGTTTTACAGTAAGTTTTACAGTAACTCGACGCACCTCCACAGCACTGGTAACCAGTACGGGGGCATGACAGTACCCTGAAATCATTAATGCTTTTCACAGATGGAAAAAACAGAAGATCACAGCAGCTGACAACAACATGTTTAAAGTGATGGAGAAGAGGTGAGAAGCCTGAGCCAGATCAACACAGCTTTCTTTTGAGCAATAAAAAGGCATTCACTCTGTACAGCTACTATTTAGCACAAGCAGGAGGGGATGGGTTTTTTCCAAAGCTATACCATTGAAGAAAACATTAGCAAACTTAGCCAGTAATGTTTAAAAAAATCCAGCCAAAGCTGATTTTTTGGTGGTTTTTTTTTGGTTTTTTTTTTTTTTCCCCTTGAAAAAGTATCAACCAACCTGGATGTCTCGGGAGCCGGCCTTGTCTGTGGCACCTGCAAAATGCAATTTCACATCATTGAAGAGGTAGCTTGAAAGAGCTGCAGTAAATACTCCTTTAAAAAAAACCCCTCCTCTTACCCCATCATAACCAATAAACCCTCATTTTTAACAGGAGGAGGGCAGTAACAGTGGCACGGGGTGCAGCTGAACGTTCCAAAAGTACATAAACAAGAAAAAGGGTCATCCTGCTTTTTCCTGTTCCACTCCTGCATTTCTGTCTGACAGCAACCAAATGCCCCAGCATTATTCAACCAGTTCCCACTAGAAGGAAAAAAAAAAAATTGCACAACCCCTTTCCTGATGGGCAGTGGCAATAAAGCCTCTTGGCTGCAAAGATTACAAGTTTCACCCTGCAGTAACTCAGGTCATTCATTGCATTCAAGCTACGTGCTGAAATCTCCTTTCTCCGAGCGCCAAATCTCTATTAAAGAGGAGATGTTTGTGGGCAGCACGCTGGAGTGCTAAGGACCTCCCGCTGCTCCTGGCCTCAGCTTTGGCAATTTCTGAGATAGAAACTGAGAAGTCAACCAAGTTTTTCCTTTGAGAGCCATGCGAGCGAGCTATAGGGTAATAGCCCTGACTTCCCTGGAGAGACTTTTTAAAGACTAGATTGTTCATATATGTATCTGTAGAAAACTACCACCCCTGACGTGAACTTCCACTAATCTGCACTTTAAAGAGTTCTTAAAATCCAGGGATTTTAACAAAATTATTGGCACATGACTCTGTGTGAGAGAGAGAAACAATATGGTGCAGATACAAAGGAACAAAGAAAAATGAAACCAAGAATGGCAGGAGAAATCCGTATTTTCAGCTGGCTGGTAGGGGCGTAAAGCTGCCTCGGCTCGGGGGGGTGGGGTGGGGAGGGCGTTCCTGGGGTGGCCTGAGCCTTCCCAGTCCAGCTGCAAAACGGGGCTTTGTGTCACTTTAAGAGGAATTAAGACCAAGTCCGAGTCACCGCTGGGAAAAGCCCCTTTGCTGCCAGTTTGTGCACACAGGAATTGGTGACTGGCAGAACTTCAGTAGAATCTATGAATGGTTAAGTTGGAAGGGACCTTAAAGATCATCCAGTTCCAACACCCCTGCCCTGGGCAGGGACACCTCCCACAAGAGCAGGTTGCTCAAAGACCCATCCAGCCTGGCCTTAAGCACTTCCAGGGATGGAGCATCCACAACTTCCCTGTGTCCAGTGTCTCACCACCCTCAGGGGAAAGAATTTCTTTCTGGTATCTAATCTAAAATGCGTAAAAGCAACTGAGGCTCTGCAGGTCCTTGATGCTTCTTCTCTGCATCCTCCTCTGACAGGCACCACCTTGTTGGGGACATCGCACCCTGAACCACCGCTGTGCGCTCCCACTGTGCTGCAGAACTGCTGCTGCTCCTCTCGCGTCCCCACCCGTGGGTGCCAGGAGCAGCTCAGGAACACCCAAGGAGTCCTACCCAAGGATGCTGCACCACCACCTTCAGACCCTACACTGTCCTCCGATGAAAACCCGGAGCCTATTTATTTATTTGTACAGCAGTGCTGCTGCGGTGGCATCTCCTGTGTCCCCCCGGCAAAGAAGGGGACAAACCGATTACCTGAGGGGCCCTGCAGTCCAGGTGGTCCCTGAGGGCCCGGTGGGCCAGGGGGGCCAGGTGGTCCCATGACTGTTGTGCCAGGAATCCCTGGGATGCCGGGAATGCCGGGGGGACCCTGGGGCCCAGGAGGACCTGGTGGCCCTTGAGGACCATTGGGCCCTGGTGGACCAGCCTTCTTACCTGAAAAATAGAAGGTCAAACATTAACTTCTCCACCCACTGAGGGTGGGATGGTCTTTTACCCACAGGAAAGCCCTGGGAAAGAGGAAAGTAGAAGACTGGGGATGGCTCATTGAAGGCTGGAGGGCAGAGACAAGGAGGAGCACCCAAGGGTGGGGTGGAGTGAAGGTCCCATGGCTCCACACCATGAGCACAACGCTGCTGGCAGGACAGGAGCAGGTTCACCACCTTGCAGGCTCCTTCCAGCATATGCAATTACATTTAAATGAGGCACGCGGACTCTCCAAGGCCTCCCAAGAGATGGAGGCTTGGATGGCGTCTGTCCCAGAGCTCTGGCCACAGCCCTTCTCTGGCCACCCTTCTCTCGGTTTCAGGCTGGGATGTCCTGTAGCCCTCAAAAAGCATCGTGCCCGGGAGCTGGTGGTACCCCTGTGGTAAGGTTAGGATGTGAAGATGGCTCCCTGTGACCAGCTGTACACTGCAGGACCATGCAGAGAAAGTATTAAAAGCGAAGACAAACCTCATCCACAGTTTCTCAGTTTTCCATTTGTTTTTTGGGTTTTTGGTGGGTTTTTTTTGACAGAAAATCAGTTGCCGTCTTTTCCACCTGCCGTATACGTATGGGTTAGGATATAATCCCCATGGCTGGATCTCCTGTCTGAGGGAGAGAGGTGCCTCCAGAGGGCAGTTCAGAGCTGAACTTCAGCTCCTTGCCACCAGCTGCCGAGCGCCCCGGGCGATGCAGGAGCCATCCCCACGGAGCGGCACAAGGAGGATGCTCTATACATGCACGAAGGACTTCTGGATGCTACCATGCCTCAAAATAATTAAACGTGCATTTTGGGCTTTGGAGGGAAGAGGAACGTAAGGATGAACCCAATCAGGGGGATGAAAGCACTGAAGAATTGCCACGATCCTTAGACACATCTCATCACGCTGTCCCAGGAAAAGAAATAGCACAACCACGTAAGACTCTTATCAGGTGTATACACGGTGGACTGAAATAAGGTCTCTCTTGTTTCTCCAGGTTCCTGATAGAAATTATGTTCTTTTGATGCAGTTTTTAAAATGCAACTTTGCGACAGCTTTTACACCAGAGAGCTTTATCAAGTTAATTAAAATTGCCTCAATTGCTGAAGCAAAGTCCACTGTTGGACAGAATTAAACGCTTTTTCAGATGACAGCAGCAGTTAGGATATGAAGTAATGGTTATTGGAATTGTTCCTGAGTACATTTATGCATTTTTTTCTCTACTACATATCCCTCTCTGTCATGGAACAAAACTATAAGGAAAAACTAATTTATTTTAGTTAGTACAGAAGTGGAAAACTCTGGATGGCCATTAGCCATGACCAAAAACACATGGAAATGAGCATAGCACAACTGCATGGTTTAGTTTCAAAACTAAACTTAGTGCAGAAATTTGAGTTAAAGTGAGCATGGGCGATCACCTTAATACTGGTATAAAGGGGAGAAATTGTTCGCAGCAGTATTTCTGCCCAGACTGATTGCCTTTAAATCTGAGCTGCCCACAAGCCAGCCTTCCTCCGACCCAGCAATTCTCCTCCTCTTCGGGAGAATGACATCCTTGGGAAAAGATCACCTTGCATCAGGCCCCTTCCTCCTAAAACACACTTAGTAAATTCATCTCGTTCGCATCCCCCTCCCATCTAGGCCGTCCGAATGAAGGATCATATGCATATGCAGGAATCCTGCTGCTGTCGCTCCTTGTTTCCCTTCCCAAGAGGGATAGACATTACAGCTGGTTTAACTAATCGGCCTCAGAAATCTGGTCTGCTACTAAATGAGCTGCTAGTTGAGCAGTAAAACAATTGCACATAATTCCGATGCCACGCGGGGACACTTATTTTCTGCGCATTCCCGCTCCTTCAAGTACTTTCGACTACTTTTCTGCGTTAATGAAACTCCACTCATTAAGCTCACAAGGGGAAAAAAAAATAGGATATTCAGTATGTATAAAGCTCTCGATTCATTTTCTAATTGAGGGGACCCCAACCCCAGCATGAGCAGCTCTCCTGGGGGGCCAGGGGGATCTCCAGCATCCGAGTCCCAATGTGCCAAGTCTCTGTCTTTACCCACACGCACCAGGCAGGCTCCAAAACTCAGAACAGGCAGAACCAGTAAGTTTTCCTTAATCATCGTTCCCCAAACACTAAGCTCTAACTCTAAAAAAAAAAAAAAAAAGAATTAAATGCAACAATACCATAAAATTAAACTATTTTATACGGCGCTACAGCTGCATATAATACAGCTCCACGAGATCCCCCTGCTCCTCCAAAATTGCTGTGAATACCGCAGTCATCATTTGTTATTAGTTCGGCTGATTTAATACGGGTTTAGGGTTTCAGAGTTTCGTTAAGGACAAACTTCTCACACATAAAGTTTTATGCCGCTTTGGAGGGTAAACATAAGCGAAGTTGCTACCTGTGGCCTGTCTCAACCTCCAGTTTCATTTTTTTTACAGTCTCTCGGCTGTAAATTTTTGAGGCCGGATCCCAGGATTTAAAAGCCATTTGGTGTGGTGTCAAAGAGGCAGGGACACACAAAGCTCGGCCGCTCTCGCGGCCGTAGGCCGTGGTGGTGGGTTGGAGCCCAGGCCACGTACCGCCACCTGAGTAAACTGCGGAACCTTTCTGTCAATTAATTAAACACACACCAGGTGCAAGAGGCAGTAAAGCAGAGAGAGCACGTGCCACGTGTTGATGCCCGCCTGAACCCCTTGAGGGATGGAGCCTTCATCCCCCCCCAACCCCAGCATTTCTCGTAACCTACAACCCGTCGTGAGCATGTACAGCAGTTTTTAAAATGTGCACGGAAGTGTTTTGATGGCTACATGGAGCAAAAATGGGTAATCCGACTGCATTTCCCTGAAATCAAGACTCCAGCCTATTTTTGAGAAGTTTCTAAAGCAGCTCAGATCCTTTGACTCACTCAAGTCCCTGGGAGCAAAGCAAAGTAGGTATGCGTTCCCCAGCAGCCCTACACAAACACGGAGGGCATCAGACACCCTGTGGAAATGGAGGGCTGCCTCCCCCCTAAACCAAATCGAAACAAATATGCATTTAAAAAAATCATCCAGTTGCAAAACAGCTTGAGGAATATCAGCAGGTCAGACAAAATTACCCGCCGGCTGACCAGCGCTCAGAACGGGCGCGTTAAATAATACTTCTGAAGGTTAATACACAACCAGAAATAAAGATGCCGAACCCATCTACGATGACTTTGGTGGGTGTGAAGGAGACCCCAGCCTGCAGGAAGACGCATGGCAGGACAGGGATGAAAGCTAAAGTAGTTTTGGCAGAGATGGCCTGGCAAACAGCAAGTGGCTCCTAAGTGGTACGTGACTCAACTCCACTCAACTACTTACTTATATCATCTTCAGAATGACTTCTACACAACATAATTAACTTCCTTTATCTTTTAAGGAAGGCTTTAAGGAGCACTGATGCTCGCCCACCACCGCTGGGTCACACTGACATGCCATGGCCATGTAGGAGCAGGAGAGCAACCACGTTAATCCTTGCCCTTCCTGGAGAGCGAATCCGGTGTGGGTTTCTCCTTTGTGTTGGCCCAAGAGAATTCACAGCCAGGCAACAGAGGTACAGAAAGGAAAATTAAATTAAAACTCAAACTTACCCTTTTTCTTGTTTTTCACTGAACTTGGACCTATGAAGAAAAACAAAAAAGAAAACTCATGAGATTCAGTGAGCGTTTCAGCTTAGAAAATCCCCACTGCCACCAACACCTGCCGACCCTGAGGGAGTCTCTCCAGAGCTGGAACAAAATGGGCCACGAAAGCGGTACACCAAGGATGTGGAGCCTTCTGTGTTGTACAAACAACTGCTGTGAAGCTGTAAGGATTCCAACGGGACCCAGACCTGCCCTACCCTCTCCCAAACTAGCAGCCCATGGCTAGTGTGATGCAAGCCAGTGAGTTTCGGTGGGCAAGCTCTCCCTGTTATTGCAAAGATGAGTTAAACTGTCTGCTTGTGTCCAACGGCAAAACTCAGGTGACAAGATGCTCTTCAGCCTTGAGCCAGAGCTTTAATCTCAGGGACCACCTTAGTTCCAGCTCTGCTGAGCGTTATTCAGATTTTTTTCCCTCTGTATCCGCTGAAGCTGCTGATGGAAATACTTTAAAAGTCTATCAATACATCAGACCTTCAGAGAGCAGAAATCCTGAGACTCAACACAAACCATTTAAAAATATGAACCCAACACAGCGGATTATTTTTCAGGCTGACGAGGGATGCGTTTGTGGCCTACGCAGCCGTACGTGAAATTTCTCTGTTTTGCTTGAAATCGCCAAGTTTAACATTTAAAGCCAGCACATTTTACTTCCTGATGAGGACAGGTTAAAGGAAAGTCAGCGTGACTTGGCTCTCAGCTGAGAGCAGTAACCCAAATACTTGCTAGCCAAGTTATTTAAAAATTACTAAAAAAAACCCCAAAGCAAAGAATTAGTGTGGGCTGACTTATCTAAACAATGGGAATCCAAGCTCCCCACCCCCCCCCAGCAAGAAGTAAAAATATTTACAGTGAAGCTGAGAAACTACAAGACTTTTTGAGCAGAGCCTGAAGTGTGAAACTTGTTCCATTGCTTCCTCAAAAATTAGTCAGGGATGAGAATGAACTGTACAAATGCCCAAATATTCCCTTGCCGTTCATCAGTGAGATCCCTCTAAAATCTGGGTTTAAACACACATCGACGACTGAAATCACTGTTAACTGAGAGATGCGCTAATAATGAATGGAAGGTAACGAGGGTGCTTCCTGCCAGCACCAGCAGAGAAAGGCAAATTAGCAATTAGTACAGAGCTTCCATATTCCCATGGCTTCTTAGAGGAAAGATGAGAGGACCAGAGAGACACCCAGTAACCCCAGTGATGCCTTTTCAACAGGAACATCAATTTGCTTACATGATGCTGTTGTGTCATGGGAAAATGATGGTATTATCTCATTTATGATTTACGCTAATTTACCAGGGTTTTTTTACTAATCCACAATATTCAAAGTATTAAAACAGGTAGACAGGACAAGAGGTAGGTTTTCTGACAGTGCCAGTATCCTGCCAGAGGGCAACACTGAACCCAAGCAGCAGGTCCACCACCAGCAGATGAACTGCAAAACCTTATATGTTTGGCAAAAACAATGTGGCATTTGGCATTTCCCATGCTCCTGCGATGCAGGACGAGCCGCCCATCTCGCCCTCAATCTCCACCACCCCTCGTCTGAGGCACCAGCGAGTCCATAACATCTTCAGTGAAGAGAAACAAAATTGCCTGGGGGACATCATTGGGAAAAAAAAAACAAAAACAAAAACAAAACCCCAAAAAAACCCAAACCCCAAACCAGAAACAACCCAACCCAACCCAGTAAGCGAAATGCGAGTAGTGTGTATGTGTCTCCCCGGACCTCGGAGTCACGAGAGTTTATTTCATGTTATATATATCGCACCATTAGCGCTATAACCAGAGTGAAAGTACAAATAGCTGCGGCGAGCCAGACACATTCGAAATGGATGGAACCAATTAGCTTCAAAGATGAATGGGAGGAATGAGAACCACATGCGATGTCAATGTTCACAGTCTATATTACAACACGCGCATCTGTTCCAGGCACGGCAGAGAGAGATGTTACGGCTCTGCAAGTGAATCTTTCGACAAACACACAAAATACTTCTGACATGAAAAAAACCAAAAAACAACCCCCCNACAATATTATTAGCCTTGGGAGATTCTGAGTCGCTGGGGTTTGCATCTGGTCGTCTCCCAATAGGAGAGGGTGGATAATTTAATTGTAGCAGGGAGCAGTAAGGCTTCATCCAACACACCGGAAGACAGAACTGTCCTCATTTTTGCTCAGAACGGTAAACTCATGGGATCTTTCCCAATTTAGTCTAAAACGGTAAGAAAGCCTCTTACTGAGCTTGGGCAGTGGAGCTCCATCAAAATAACGGATCTATATTCCCTTCAACACCCAGGGTGCTGAGGCACAAGGTTTGAACGCTTCACTTGATATGTGCTGGCCCAACACACGTCTGCAGAGGGGAAAAAACCCCAACCTTTCTCCTATGCTTTTCTGGGGCCACAACTCAATATTTAAGCAATAAAGCCCATGAGATGCTGCAGTGGTTGAATGCATTATGACCCGCTGGTCATCTGTTAGTTGATGGAGCGGGTTAAATAAATACCCATCAGTTAGGCAAGTGTTAAGCCTTTTCTAGAGTCTTCTCCCACACCATTAAACCCACCTCTTCATCCCAGCCCTCCTGCTCCTGGTCTCAAAGTCCTTCCCACTGACCACGTTTATTTAGGGTCGTTTCATGGAGGCCATTAGATGACTTGGTTCCAAGGAAGGTCTGTGAGAAGATACTTCTTTTTCACTCCAAGATGCAGACTAGAGGCATACGCGCTATGATCCTCTACAGCATCAAAAGCCTTATCAAAGAGCAAGTTACAGGATACCTAATGCAGCTGTGGAGTCCACAAGCCCTGCCATCTTCTTGTAGAAGAAAATTGGTTTGACTTGGAAGAATTCTCCACCGATCAACGCTGCCTGCTACCGCTCTCCTCTGCTTTCAGGGGCTTCACTGCAGCATGTTTGAGGATTTATTCCAGCCGTTCTTCTTCCAGTACCTCTTTTCCCTTCTTTATAAAAATAACCTGGAGTTTGCTTTTCTGCAGTTTTCTGACATTACCCCTGTTCCTTGTGAATTCCTTGAGGTACCTGTTATGAACTTACTGGAGATCAAGCTCATGGTCTTGGCTGCTGGTATTAAACGTGACAGCTACTCAAGCATGGCTATTTTTCTCCCTATGTGCTCACATTTGACTTTTGCACTTCATCCCTACTAATCCCACCTATCTCCTACCTCCTCTCCACATGCTCCCTGCTCATGTTTGAGGTCAAACCAGTCCCCAGACCCAGGGAAGTCCATCCCCTTCTACATTTCCTGGCTTTCATCTGAAATTAAGTTTATGCTTATGCTCTAATCTGTCCTTGAAGGAGCTGTCAGCTCCAGTCAACTCCACATTTTAGCTTCACTTTGCAGAGGAAAGAAAGTTGACAAGAACTGTTAATACAGAAGAGGACCAGGATATCAGAGAGGACAGGCTGGATGGCTTTGAAGGATACAGAAATAAGCATGGAATGAGATTCAGTCATACAAAATGCAGAGTCCTATAAATTATATATAGAGAAGGAATAATAAACTGTTCTGCTGGGCAGTGGACCTGCAGAGGACAATGTCTGCACACGCTGAACTGCTGTTGCACAGCCAGGAAAGGCAGAAATACAAACCTAAAACAGATCAGTGGAAATGCCTCCACCAGAAAAGGGGCAACAGATGCCACCCAGTAGAGGGGGTGATGAAAATCCTGGGAGTAATGCAGTCAAGCCTGATCATCTACATGCAGCAAGAATAATTGCAATGAGAACAATTTCACAGAAGGGCTCCTGGGAAGGTCAAGAAGTGGTCAAGCAGAGCTTGCCTGGTTGGCCATCAATGCTGGGAAAGGGATGACAGCCCCACTGGAAAAGGCTATGGTGATGGGAATGGAGGGAGAAGCCCCAGTAGGGCTTAAAGAACAGTGCTGGCACACCCTCACGTGTGTGAATTGCTCCCCAAAACCATTAAGCTGGGAATGAAAAGGCTTCTTCTAACCTCCAGAAGGAGGAGCACAGTTCTTCTGTGCCCCCTGCCTCCTCTGGAGGGGGTCCTCTGGCTCAGATGATCCTCCAGCACCACGGGTCATTGCTTAAAAAGTCTCTCAAGAGTTCACCGGTCCCTTTGGAAAGTGGTGAGGTTATGAAGCAGGCTGCTGGCCTGACTTGAAACATTTAAGCTCGCTACCTGATCCACTTCTAAAGTTTATAACCTATTTCATTGGATTTCCTGTAGGAAAAGCCCACCAGCTCCCACTGTAATAACTCAGGCCAGTTCTATCATCTGCCAGCTGAGTTCTCCATCACAGGATGGGATTTCCCCAGCAAAGGTCTTGGAGTAGCAACACTGTGGGCTGGTCTTTTGAAGACCCTGGCTTTGAACAGTGCTGGAAGACCTAGATGTCTTCAAAAGATTATTTTCCAGCTTATTATCTGTTGGGAAAATAAAAGGGAATGACAACAGAAAAGGAGGGAATATAAAACCAGCGAGAGTGGTGAACTTCGAGGGAGAGGTGCAACGAGGAAAATACAGCTCTGTATGATGACAAAACAGCCACCCTGGAAGCCTTCTGCCTGCAGAAGCCATCCAGCTGGGTGGATGCAAGGGAAAGCCTCCAAGCAGCGCCAAGTCACTTCTTCTAGCAGAAGCGCCGTGGCCACAGGTTTTAGCAACGAGACAGTTCAGACACGAGCATCTCACTGAAGCTGAAGAAAATATTTGCCATAGATGAGTTTTTTTGTTGTGTTAAACCGCAGCTGTGGCCCAGCAAGCAGCAGAAGACATCTAAACCGTGCTTCAGGGAGCAGGTTCTAGCCCCCAGCTCCCGCAGCCCCAGCATCTGCTGGATGGTTTCCAAGGGCTTCAGAAAAAAAAAAACCAACAAAAAAAAACCCAACCAACAAACCAACCAACCAGATGGTGATGCAACTCGAGGATATTACATATGACATGTTTTCTCTTATAAAGATTAATAGAGTTTACTCCCGCCCCGCCCCAATTTTTCTTTCTGCACGCTACGCGCTGCTATGATTTACTATAAATACAAAAATATCAAAAACTTCTTTGGGACATATGCCGATATAAATAGTATATTAAAAAAACCCCTGTGTTCCCTTATTAGTTATGTGTGTGGATTAACAAGAAATAGTTTAAATTCCTGCAAAACAGTTCAAACTGGTTTTACTGATGTGAGCAGATCTTTGTAATTACGCTTATTTTAAGTACAAACTATAAAAGGCTGACCATTCTAGAAATCAGCCAGAAAAAGGAGGATTACCTAGGGAGGCTGCTGAACTTTCTAAAATCCTCAGTTGCCAAGAGCAGAACAAAATCAACGAGTGCCACTACTACATTCTAGCAGGATCCACATTCCATCCAGAACAAAGATGTCTACTGGTATCTTCAAGGTGTTCAACCATTTTTGCCAAGGCACCAGCAACCACCTTGTCCTCTCTAGGCTGTGCCAACCCGTTTTCAGCATTTGCTGCCTTCTCCTAGGATTATTAAGGCATCCCTTTTCTGTTTTCTTAGCACTAAATCACCATGGTGTATCATCATTCTTCTTACCTACCTCCAACTGAACCATCTCCATATTGCCCTCACCACTCTGCCCCCGAGAGATGAGGACGGAGGTGCTGAGAAGTTATCCTCATCCCAGATTACAAGCACAATCAGAGGCAAAACTGTGATGATTAGTGAGGTATTAGTGCCCTCCAGAAATACCACATTGCTTCTTACTCATCCATAAGATAAGCATAAGGTGACCTTAAATCATTAAGTCTACAGCTACTTTCAAGGTGAACATCTAATTTTGAAGATGAAAACAGAAGTGGGGAGCTCTACTTGACTTACCTAATATGGCCATTTTCAAAACTATATAATCTTTGTGAACTAAAAATAAGTAAGTAAATAAATTTATATAACTGTGTCTTTTTCTTTGAAGTATGAGCTTCTGGGTGTAGTTGGAAGAAGAACATTAGATTTAATGACCACTGTTCTCAACAGCTATGGAGATTTGTGTACAGTATTTTTCTAAACCCTGTGAACCATCTGGTTTCACAAAGACGCCACTTGCTAAATCTCAGACAAAGCTCTGAATATTGCCCAAATCCATCAGTAACTTCTGGAGACTAGATAGCTAACAGATTTTTTAATGAGTTCCTGGCCATTAGTCAGGATACCATTATTAATGGAGTTATTGAAGCATGCAAGGGGGCTGGCCAAAATGCGGTTATTCTCCATTTGCATGCAGGGTTTTGGTTTTTTTTTTCCTTCAAGGATGCTGGATTCCTCAGTAAACACAGTATACAAAGGGAAGAGAATAACCAGAAGCTGAGCATGACATCCAGGCTCTGCGGTGGAGCAGATGGGTGTCCCAGGACTCAGGTCCTGCTAAACCCTCACGCTACCAGTCAACCCAGCAATGCAGGTTTGTCTCCACCTCTCATCGAAAACTCTGACCACCAAGTGCCCTCCAGCTGTGAAAGCTTCCACCTCTCCAGGAAGGAAGTTCTCTGCCACTTGGGGCTTCCTAAGATGGAGGGGCAAATCAGCTACTAAAACGTTACCGTTCCTGACCCATGCCTGGGAATTAACCAGCCCTGTCAACTTTCACAGACATTAAGACCAGAAGGAGTCATTATGATGATCAATCAAGTAATACAGAATTACCACTTGTTAAGCCTCCCATCAATCCCTCTCCCTCTATTTGACCAATACTAAAAGGGAGGAGGGGCAGAAAGAAAAGCTCAAGTGTTACTTGAGATTTCAAGTGATGAAGAACCCACTACCTTCTTTGATATAAGCTGTCTCAATGAATAATAAAAAACCACCACTTTAGTCAAACCTCCAAAACTCAGTTCATTTACAGAACTGCTGCAACGTTATTTACTTCATTCACATGGGTTTGAGATATGTAAGGCTTTTCAAATATTTTTAAGTGCAGCGTTATTAATGCCAGACTATGGTGGAGCTCCCAAACACATGCTTAATCTAGAACATGTGGTTTTGGGGGAGGTTTGGAACCAATATGTTTTCAACATTTTCAGGAAATTTGGTCTATCCAGATGAAAGCTTCTTGGACCCTACTGAAATATCAGTCAGTGATACAAATACTGAAACAAGATTGATTTTTTCCCCTTCCCTGAAAAAGAAAGTGCTGCTTCACCAATGCCAGAGAAAAAGGCAACAGATCTTGAAGAGCAGCTTTGGCATTATTACTTCATAATATTTAGAAAATACAATAAATTATGGAAATAGGAAAATTTCCCAGATGTAAAACACACACACGTGAGCTACCCAAAGGTTCTGGCATGCCTTACCAAGGTGTTTTTTTCAGGGGGTGGGATGAAGAAGGCAGGTCTTCTGCTGAGTGTGCAGGAAAAATGCTGCAATTTTTTGTAATTGCTGTAATTGCAAACCTGCAATTACAGGCGGAATGGCTGAAGCCCAGTTAGGGATGCAATGTTCCTGGTACAAGGCTAGTACTAATTTCAGTAAATCAGAATCAAGTGAATATATTACATGACAGAATGGCGAGCTCATTATACAATATGGGGGAAGGATGAAACAGTGGCACTTGATGTATTGGTATGTTAAGGCAAAGCCCAAGGCTTTTTCTCAACCACTATTGTTGCTTCTCTCTCTGCTTCTGTTTCAATTTTGGTTTAAACTCTTCAAAATTCATGTGTGAACACAGTCACCCTTAATTGCCTTTTTCTGGTTACATCTTGAATTGAGATGCTCCATGACGGCATCCCATAGAACAGCGTTCCCTCCCTCTCCTTCATCTAAGGGCATCTTCCTCTCTGAGCAGGATGGGGTCACGCCTGGAGGACATCCCAGCCTCGCTGCTCGAACTTCAGTGCACTCAAAACTCCGTGCACAGTAGAAGCAAAAGCCCTACATTTCAGGAATCTTTGCTCAGTGGCCAGCCCTGTCATATCCTGGAGTTATAGGCTGCTAAATCCCCAAGGCTGGCTTGAAGCCAATTTATTGCTGACACTTCTTCTGATACCCCACCCCTGCGCTGAATTCAACTGCCTAGTGCTCAAAACCAGCTTCCTCCAGCCTGAGAGATCAAGAAGAGTTTGCAGCTCATCTTGGACTCTTTTGAGGCACTCCCTTGGCTACATCCATTTTTTGAGGCTATTCTTCTCCTCCTTCTTTAAGGACTTTTCCCATGTCTCCGTATGTCTCCAGGGGGAAGCATCCTGCACTGAGGTCTCCCCCGACACTTCTGGGACATTATGCTGCTTGGCCACAGGGTCTGAGAAGAGCTTGTGAATCAACACCAAAGGCTGAAAATCGTTTCTCTTGTGGTGAGTTAGGTATGAGAGTGGCTTTCTGCTGCCTCACTGCTCTTCTCCTCAGAGCAATCCGTCAAAGGATAAGCCTACATCCATGTGTCATCCAGATGATCAGATGCTGCTCCAGGAGCTCCATGCATCAGTAGCCTGCTCCCTCCCCATTCCTCTGATCCCATACACCAGACCCCAGTTCAAGCCTATTGGTCTAAAAACAAATGGAAAGAAGTCACAGCTCACCCCTGCCCCATCTCCCGAGCCCATGGAGTGACACTAGATTCCAGAGAGCCACAATCTCTCTTCTTCAGATGATGTAAAATCTCATCACATAACAGGTTTTCTTTCTTGTTGCCATTGTTTCTTTTCTCCTGCCAATACTCAAAGAGACATTTTTGCCTGATTTGACAATTGAAAAACAGGACTTGTCACATCAGGGAGTAACTTGGTCAAGCTCATGAGGAACACGAGGACAGTTGAACACAAAACTGCAGAAATACTGGCCAACAGCGACAGTAGATTGTGATGTACTTAATGCTGATTTTTAACCATATTAAAGAGAAAAAAAGTCTTTTGGTAGTGCAGTTCAGGATGATCAGAACTGAAGGGTGAGCAAAAGAGACAGACCTAAGAGATCATCTGCCATCAGCCTCTTTCACCGGTCCAGGTAAAAGTAACTTGTTGAGCAACCACCTCCTGCCTCAGGTGGAGAGGAGGAAGGTGTAGGATGAGTGTCATCACTCTTACGCCTTTATGCTGGGTTTTTCCATCTTAAAAAGGACAGTGTGACTTGTAGGTCATCAGCTGCTGTTTGATGGGGACCCGTGCTGGAGAATGTAGAGACTCACCAGCCCTGGGTACCTCTTTAAGGGCCTTTTGGCGTGAAGAGCAACATTGGTGCAGGGTTATAGAAGAACCAGGCTGGAAACAGCAACCATCCCTGAGGAGTCTGTTACCTCTGCTGTTGTCATCTTTGCCACGGTATTGGTTCTGTTTTGGGGGAAAGGGCTGAACCCAGCGGTCTCCTCCACCCAACATGACTCCACAATCTCAGCCCTGCTTCTCCAACAGCCAGAGCTCTGCTGAAAATCACTGCTCATTGCTTTCTCGAGTACAGCAGAGATATCCATACTCACTGCAACAGGAATTGCCATCACTTGATATGAAATAAAGACCAACCCAGTTGACTTAGGTCCTCAATCCCATCCAGATCCACTTTGGGCTCCGTGGCAAGCTACCAGGACAGCCCAGTGGTACCATGAGGGCTTGTTTTAAAAAGAGCAACCCTCCAGTCTCCACGGAGTAGGTGCAAGCACACCACAGCGCAACTGTGTTCACGAACAAAGACAAAACTCTGCTCCCAATTAACTACAGAGCCACTGTTGCTGGCAAAATAATACTGCACTGCCTTCTCAAAAACACAAAAACCCAATCAAACATAAATCTCCACCCTTCTTAGCTCCGCTCCCACATAATCAGTCCCAGCCAAGTTCCTGGGGTTCACACCAGAACCTGTGGCCATCATATTTCATTTGCTGCACTCTCACTGGCTAGGGAAGAAGAATATGATGTGCCTTTTGTTTTCCTTCAGGCTTTTAGGTTTGATTCCAAAGGCTGGATCTTTACAGCAGAACTGACAAACAACATTACTATTTCTAATTTGAGTATCGCAAGGCTTTTTTTGGCTTGCTGGCTGGACTCACAAGGCTTATTTTCTATACACCACTGCGCCCTATTGCTTCCTTTATCAATACCACATATTTGAATTCAACAATTTAAAGTGCAGTATTACAGCTGTGTTTTTATTTTGTTTGTTTTATTCGGTTGTTGCTTAACACAAAACATTCTGACATTTTAAGTCATATCCCACTAAGATAAACAACTAACATATGTCATGAATTCCAGTAGAAATGATTCCCAAGTGGTGCTGCAGCAAGGTTTTAACCAAGCGGACAAAAGGCTCTCTTATATTGTTGGCTGGATGTTTTAAATGCTCTCCTTCCCCACCACAGCTATCCATAAGGAATCGAGGGCAGGTGGGAGGAAATCTCTTCACAACTATCTCATCTCTGCAAGCACTTCACATGTTTTTCTTCCTCCTGTACGTAAAATTCTGCCTAATTGGGTCGAGAAACCTCTGCAGCGCTCAACAGCTGTCTGTAATCTGACGGTTTAATTACAGGGAGTAGCATGGGATCTGTACCCAAAGATCCATCTGTTTGCACACACGTGTGCTTCTATTTCTACGAATCAGAGACGGGGTCCTAAGGAAGCCCAAGAGAGACCCCACCAGTCTTTGGGAAGCCAAAGTCAAGCCCCTGCGGCCATCACGACACAGTGAAGCGTTGCCTGGCTCCGCCAACTCTTGAGTTTACCCATTCACAGCATTTCCAACAGATTAAGGGACTTCACCGAATCCTGCTTGTATTAACAAGATCAGTTATGAATCCCCCAGGGCTGCTACACATCACAGGCAACAGAGCCCTAATGAAAGCACGCAGCCGCCATGCTTCATTCACAACTTTTTCCCCCAAAGAGTTTCCCGGTGGTGGTGTTCTTCAGCTTTTCTCTGGTCTACTATAACCAAGAGGATTTTTTAATGAGCGCCCAGACAGGCCACAACTGAAGACAACCTCACAATCCCCACCTCCATCTCTGGGTTTTGGCTTCCAGTCCAACCCTGACAGAAAAATAAGCTTATTTGGTCCAAGATCTGCTGGAGGCAGATACCCTGGACTGCCATACCTGGTCATTTGGGAAAGGTGTACGTGCCCCAGCTCAGCACCAGTTCCTCAGCTTTTGTGCTAGAGCCGATCTACCACCAGATGGGCTTGGAGCATGTGCTAAGCAAACTTGTGTCTGCCTGCAAAGTACTTGGTGGATGTGGCCAGCCAAGCCAGTTTATTCACAGAAATCAAAGCTCAGCTGCAAATACTTCAGGCCGACAGACAACAGAGCCCCTCATGCTGTGGGAAAGAAATCACCAGCTACTAGTCGAGTCGAGCATTTACAAGGCTGGGTGCATGGCATCCATAGTTCAGATGCACACACATAGTTCAGACGCAATCGCATTCTTGCCCGAACATCTGTTCTCCTCTCATTAGCCCTGGCCGTGTTTTGTTACAGAAGAAACTATCTGAGATTCCTGAACTTCAGTATTTGACCCGAGGCGTTATGAAAAGCCCCGGTTTTCAGAAGTGGAATTCATACGGAAACACCAGTCACTTCTAATAACGCTGGTCCCTGCTTAACATGCAGCCGTAAAAAAAAAAAGCTTAGAATTATAGTTCAAGTTTCGGCAAAGCCTGCTGAAGCACACAGCGTCGGCTATGCACTGGGGATCCATCAAGACAACCCTGAAATCCACCCAAAACCAGTGCCAAGTCTCTGAAAACGCACCCACGAGGTGAGATTCTGACCAGAGAGTTCCTTTGCAAGCCTTATGAATATCTTCGTCATCTCAAGATCTTCCACCGGTCATCCCACCACCTTACCCGAACCAGACAGGAGGTACCAGGGAAGGACAAACACACACCAAAGCAGTTCTACAGATGGAACAAAATCACCAGCCCCTAATCATGGCTTTATAAATATTAAGTATAATGAAGTAGGGTTACTTTTGGAACAATCCAGATCACAACTGGAAGGGCTGGTGAAGAAGAGAGAAGGCAAACACAGCTTGTGTATGGATCAGGACACATCGACCAATACACTGTGAACCTGGTGACCTGGAACAGCTCCTCATCCCGGCCACCACATGAGTAGCCTCGTACCTCTCCCAGCAAGTTAATTGCTTTTAATATTTAACTTCCAGTTGGGACAGCAACGTACCAGAGTTCAATGAAGAATTCTGGACTCCACCAGTTTTCAGAACCCGGTTCCTTCTCGCTGGCTGATGCAGCACCTCCTCATGAAAATAACACCCTCACCATATACTGTGGGAATAAAAGTCACCACTCAGGCTTTCAGCACCACACAATTTCCAGGTACAGAAAGTGACTCCAAATTCTTTAGGCCGGAATAGCGTACTGACTCAAGCCTAGACAACACCTCTGCTTGCCCAAGACGCTCAGGCTTACGTGGAGCTCCCTTCAAATTGCATCTGGCTTGGGTATCTACCATGTCAATGCTGCTGGATGACGAACGACTGCCTTTGGTTTTCCCAAGACGGGCTTCAGCAAAAGACTGTCAATGGACTCAGCAGCCAATTTAACCTCAGAGTAATTTCAGTATTAAAAAAAAAAAAGAATTCAGAGTAGCTTGAACCAAATATAAGCTGAAAACATTCCAGCTGTCTAAAAATGCATTCTTTTAAAAGTGATACCTAGACCAAGAAGATCCCCTCCACTATTTTCTTCACTTTCACTTGTTTCCAGAAGCGACGGGGTGTTAAACCTACCACTGCTGTAACAGAGCTGAAACCAAGACCAAAACATCATTCTGGGGTTTTTAGCCAGTTGTTAAACTTCTCTGGATCTGTCTCATGGAAATGTTAGTTAGAAATGAGCAGAGACATGAGCCCGGGGTCTGAAATAAGTCACCTATGTATTTAACACTGCATCTTCATGGCTGAGAAGTGCCTGAGGTATCAGACTTTATACAGATACCTGCCCTATTATCATAAGCATAGGTATAACACATAGGTAGGGATCTGTAAATGAGCTGTAGTCTTAATTTTACCTTAGTAACAACAAGCACTGAGAGCAATGTCACAAGGAAGGGATGGAGATTGTCCAGGAAGACTGAAACATCATCTGAATTCCTCCCTTCTCCCATTTTGGGGGAAGTTGCAGAGAAATTCAGGGGTGGAGGTGGTGGGGGGAAGGCAGTCAGTACGTCCAAGCCCTTTGTGGTGAGCCTTTCTTTTGGGACTGTCCCCTGCCCTCCAGTATCCAGGAAATGTTCTGTATTTACTGAGCGCTCATCACCATGGTTTCGGAGCACAATAAGGCTCTATCGCCCTTCATACATCTGCGTTTCTGGGAATGTCTGGGCTTTGGGGAATTGGACGGGGCCGACACAAAGGCACTGATTGTTCTGGAGGCCGAGGGACGAACCTGCCCTTTCCAAAGGAGAGGAAGCCAGCAGGAAAAGTCGCTATTGTGATCTGGATATATATAAAAAAATAAAATAAAAGCCTTATTGCATCATCATCATGGCCAGGTCGGGAAGGGGGGATGGGAACGGCAAAGAGATGGTACCTGTGGGAACCAGGGGCTGCCCGTGGGGACGGAAGGAACCAGGCACCCCCAGCTGGGCTGTGCCATCAACTACCTGCTAAACCATCACCAAACCATCCTAAATCCACCATGAGAATCCAGGCGGGTGAAACGCTGGCCCCACACAGCTGGCGCATCACTTCCAAAGCTCCAGGTAGAAGGAGCAGGGATGGAGACGAGCTTCTGCTCTCCCAGAATTTCTTTTTCATTTCGACAGAAGCCATTCCTGGGGCTGAAACCCATGAGTTCTCACCAAGGACTTTCCTCAGCAGTAAGGACTGCCAAAGTAGTAGGAACCAAATTGTTGTCAGCTTAAGGACAGCCATCTGCTCAGCCTCTTCCCAGCTGCCATGCTCCGAATCAAAGAATGGATAACAATCACTTATGTTTCTCACCAAGCTTAATAGGAAAAAAATCTAGGAAGGAAAAAATAAAAAAAAAAAAGCCCCAACAAAAAAAAACAACCTAAAAAACAACCCCCAAACCAAAAAGCTAAAACCAAACAAACCAGGAAAGCAGCACGGCAGGGATCTAACTGGGAACAGAGATGAAAGTAGGAGAAAAAGAAACTAGTTTTCTTTTTTTTTTTTTTTTTAAACAATGTTTTTTAAAGACTCCTATTGACATCTGCTTTGTAAATGCTCTGTCATTATTTATAACCTCAAGAGCACGGAATTGTCTCTGTAGTTACAACCATGCTACTCCCATATTTTGGCTTTGTTAGCAAAGAGCCAGCAGCATTTTTACTGGTGCTCTGGGAATAGAGATCTAACATTTCATACACAGTTTATTTAAAAGTGGACTAATTTAACATTCTTGATGGTTCCTTTTAGCACAACTGTTGCTAATTACCAGCTCCGGAATGATTTGTTAATCTGGGAGCAACAGTGGTTCCACAGCAGCATAAATACACCAAGGCAAAAAGGAAGGAGAGGAAAACAAGAAAAAGGAAGGAGAGACATCACAGTGGGTCAAGTTTTAATGAATTAAAGGAAATTAAGTGACAGGTGGAGTTGGTAACACAGAAACACCATCAAATGGAGCTGTAAAGGGAATAATCCTGGTCCTTGAGAGGGAGAAATTAGTGGCAATTTTTAAAGCTGTGCACATGTTGGTTTTGGTGGCAGGGCCAGGAAGCTGGCCTGAAAAATGATGCGTGCTCCTCAGGACTGGGACGAGGCATCAGCCTCCCATTAACCCAGTCTGTCCGTGGCTGGAGAGATGGAGAACGGAGCCAGGCAGGGACCTCTGCCCAGGACACAACCTCAGCTGTTTTAACTGGTCCCAGGGCACTGTCCGTGGAGGGACACAAACAAGAAGTAAACAAGCAGGACCATAAAACATGACAAAGGAGGACTGAAGCTGGAGGCCTCAAAGGGGGAGCCCTTGAAATACCGGAGTCATGTTTGGAAGTGACAGGATCCGACCGACAGCTTTGCACTCCTCCACGCAATTTTTCTCGGGGTTTTTCAGCAAGCAATAAAGAGGTATCAAAGCAGCTTCGCTGCCCGTGGCCTCTGTGTTCTATCCTTGTGGGAAGAGCCACGGCCATCACCCTCCCCATGCCCCATAGGGAAAGCTCTGACCTCCAAGTCATAGAATCATAGAATCATTCAGGTTGGAAAAGACCCTTGGGATCATCGAGCCCAACCATCAGCCCTACTTTATGAAGTTCTCCTGTCTCAAACCCAAGCTTTTCACAGCAAGAAGTCTTGAAAACAAATTTTCCTAAAAGCAAAAAACTTCCAGGAAAGGAACCCTGTTACCTCTGACATTTATAAATCATCAAAGCCATCCCCCTGTTGGTCCCAGGACTCCAACAGCCATGGAAGGAGACCGTGCAGCCTCCCTCCAACCACGGCTTCCACACTTGGATGACTTTAGTCTTTTGCTGCATGTGTGAAAAGGACTTGAAAGTTCGTAAAATTAATTCCAGACAAATATTAGCGAGGCCTCAAGTGGAAAGCACATCTCCTTCCTTCTGGGAATTTATAGTTCATCCACTTTTATCTTCTGGAGGCTCTTTGGAGATCAAAGATTTGATCAAATTTGCCTTTGCAAAACTCATGAAGAAAACGGTGTTCTCAATACTGTGACATGATTTCATTTATTTATTTATTAACTGAATGATTCATTGCCCTTCTCTAAAAAGTAAGAATCCTCCTTGTAGGTCTAAAGCAAACAGCAGGAGTTACACGAGAAGAGCTATTCTGTTTATTTACCGATTTTTTACGGTTGTTACAAGGTCAATCCCTACCCTGACAGCTTATGCTTGTTAAGTACTGCTCTACCTAATAAAACCGAGATGGCCAAACACGATGTTAACTGCTAACTGCCAACACAACTCGCCCTCTTAATGCCACCAGGAAGATGACCCATCACTCTGGCAATTTTCCCCATCTCCATCACGCTACGGAGCGGGTCAAAGCCCCTGGTTTACAATCAGTCACGTATAATGGGTGGAAGACGGGCATAAGGGGTGGAAGACAGGGATAAAGGGTGGTAGATGGGCAAAAAGGGTGGAAGATGGGCATAAAGGGTGGAAGACGGGCATAAAGGATGGAAGACGGGCATAAAGGATGGAAGACATGCAGAGAGGGTGGAAGACATGCAGAGAGGGTGGAAGACATGCTACATTTCTGCAGTGACTCAGCTCTGACACATTCGGGGAACATAGAGGAGATCTGTGAAAAGGGGTGCAAATTTAGGAAACTATTTTCACCTGGGCACAAGGACGGTGAGAAAAGCCCTCCTTAGTCCACTAGCTTGTAGAATCCACTCTTCCCCGTGATCCTCTGCACATCTGGCAATGGGAAGGCAGTCCCCCCCCCCACAGCAGCCTAATGTCCCAGGCTGATTCTTCCCAACATCTGCCTGCAGCATCCACTTAGTACCGCTCGTGTATGGTGGAAACTTGCTACTTAACGCGAGCGACTCGTGAAGATGCTGGAACAGATTTCAAGGAACAGGCGTGAAAGGACTGGGATCCTGCCTGAGCCATCCGAGCGACCCCAGCTCCAAAGTGGCCGGGCCACATTTAGCTGGAATGGCTCAGGGAAGGCTGCACCGAACGCTTGTCAGTGTTTCGGGGAGGAGGGACCAGGGGAGTTTCACGAAGCTCTTTCTTGGAGCAGAGCCACAGGGAAACGCTTTCCCACTGTGAAAGTGTGAAGGCTTCGGGGGAGATGGGAAACTCATGGAGCCAGGAAGCCAGAGGGGAGAACTAGAGATAGCCGAGAGCTTAGTAACGCAGTCAGAACTTGGGCTTAACAGGCATCATGCCATACACAGACCCACTTCTTCATCATTTCTTTCTCTATCGTCCCTGGCATCCAGTCCCCTTCTCCCCTCCGAATAAAAACAGATCTGTGCTTTTCTGCTGTAGGAAAGTGCAGGAGCTCTTCCAGGAGCTCCACACGGGAGGCCGTCCTCATGTCTCAGCGTAGCTGGACACTCACGGAAAGACGGCGTTGGAAATAGAATTCCTCACGCTGGAATCGGGCAGAATTCAGGCTGGGGGAAGGGAGTGAAGGCAAAGTTAGTTTTAATTGGTTTGGTATTTATTCCTGAAGTTCTCAACAGGAGTTGAGAGTGGGTTTGGTACGATAAAGATGTCATTGTACTTGCTCTCAGCTATGTGCTACCTAAGAATTTTGGTGCCATTCTTAGAAGAACAAGACCAGTGACGTTACATGACCTCAAGCATGAAATATAATTTTGTTGGGGTTTGATTTCCATTTTAAATCACCCTTCAGATGTCCAGGGGCTTTAGAAGATACCTGCTGCATGAGGAGGCAGACGTTTATGACAGGACCAGAGGAAATGGTCTGAAGTTGCAGCAGGGGAGGTTTAGACTGGATATTAGGAAGAATTACTTTACTGAAAGCGGTCAGGCACTGGAACGACCTGCCCAGGGAGGGCGTGGAGTCACCATCCCTGGAGGTATTTAAGAAATGAGTGGATGTGGCACTTCAGGACATGCTCTAGTGGCTGAGATTGTAGGGGTTTTTTTGTGTGTGTATGGTTGGACTCGATGATCTCAGAGGTCCTTTCCCGCCATGAAGATTCTGTGATTTTGTTTGGCATGCAGAGCACAGCTCCTGGAGAGACCCTGGGAATCACCACCACATCTGAGGGGTCACACGTCATCAGCCACTCAAAAGACCTACTACTCCTCACCTGCCTCCCTGTCCCTTCCCTACGGTGCTGTCTGCAGCCATGACCCTGCTTGTGTGAGCACCTTCAAACTGAGCTTCCTGATGCTATCTTATGGAGAAGGTTGCAAGGATGTCCTTTCCCCAGTCTTTCAGCCAGAAGGCTTTCTCTACTTCTGCCCAACATCTCCCAGACCTTTACCCACAAGTGGTCCCTCACCCTGCAAATCCATAACCAATCCATGCAGCCCCGCTCCTGCTCCCACCATCACTCAGTGCCTTCACAGCCATCAGGAACGGTCTCCGTCTCCCAGATTAAAGAGTAAAACACTTTATGAAAATCCCCTATCAGACAGTAGCATGTCGCATGTGTACAACTGCATCATGGCATGGCCCATCCCACCAAGGGGCCATCTGTGTAGGGCAGGCACGTTGTCAGGCACCAAGTCCAAAACCAACCAGAAGGTCCGAAAACAGAGACCAGGAGAAGGACTTTGGCATCTGAGCATAACGGAAGAGGACATGGGGAGGACAATGCTGTTGCCAAGGGATGGTGATGCCAAAGGAAAGCAGCAGCTGCTGCCCTGCAGATCAGGAGGACAGAAACCATGGCCAAACCAGGGACGTCTTGGGCCACCACCCAGTACTAGGACCACCAGGGAAGTCCTAACACCCCTGGGGTTCGCATCACACATCCTCATTTTTATATTTATCAAATCACAGATATATAATTATGATTTTTGTTTTTAACTTTACACTCTCTTAATACAAGCTCTGTACAGCTCTCCCCTTCATGTGGGCTCCAAGTGCACCAGAGACCCTCTGTTGTACTGTGAAACCCTGTTAGAACCCAGTTACCACTTTGTGACGCAGATGTTCAAGCTGTTTGTTAGGCTCCAACGAGCTGCTTCGTAATTTTTACACAGACAAGCATACAGAACAACATCTAGGTAAAAAAGCAAAAATTATAACCTTGAATGAGCACAGAGCCTTACTACTAGAGAAGAAGAGACAAGGATGAGCAGCACTAATTTACACCGAATCTCTAGACCTACAGTTGCAGAAATCACAACTACTGGAATTCATCATCTGGAAGGCAATGAAATTCAGACAGAAATTATTATAAGCCACAGATGCAAATTATTTTCCTCTTTTTTTTTTTTCCCCACACACAGAATTCTGTATATAACCATGACCTAAAAAAAAATTAAATAAAAAGAATAAAAATCAGCCTTCTGCTTGTCCATGCTGAGAGGACAAGCGTGGCAGCGAGGAAAACGCAGGACTCACCGTCTGACCCTTCGCTGCCTTTACTCCTTTTATTTCGACGGACGCGTCTACCTTCTTCTCCAACGTGCAGCTTTTCCTCAGGGTGGAAGAAGTTCAGCAAGGCCAGCTGGAAAAACAGAAGGACAAGTTTCAGCATCTTCAGTGAGGACGGCTTAGCCGAGCAGAGAGATCGGAGCCTGAACGGCAAATCCTTTCCTTCCGGGATAGCTCTGCTGAGAGACGGCAGCTCACGGATGCCCAGCTCATCCCAAGGGGCACCACAACCCTCGGAAGCAGCCTAAGAATTGGGAAAACTCAACCTGAAGGGTCTGGGCAGGGAGGAGCATCCCCCCTGGGGCACAGTGGCAGGGGTTGCGGGGACAGGGATGCAGGCGGCAGCAGGGGAGATCTATAGCTGGAGACAATCAAACGCCCCAAACGCCAAGGCGATCACTTCTAATTATTCTCTGCAAAACTTGCTCAATCCTGGAGCTCTTTCACCAGTCTTACTCACTGCCAGTAAGTTTTTCCTCTTTCAAGCTCTCTTCTGCAAGCCTCATTAGCTGCTGAGATTCAAAGGTCTTCAGGGACTTTTAAATCCAATTCAGTGTACCACATAAATTAACACTTTAAACCTAGAGCAAGTACATCTTTCTAACACGATTTTTGCCAAGAGGCAAAAATTTTATGTAGCGACCTCTTATTCATGAGAAGAAAAAAAAAACAAACCAAAAAACCAACTGCTGCATTAAAAACTCTTTGACAGTTATTAAATAAACATCCCTCCCCAGAAACTGGAATTTTGGTTTAGAAACTTCACGGGTCCTCCCCAACTACCCCAGGGCCCAGCAGCTCATCACCAGCGGCGTTTCCTCCAGCTATTTCCACTTCCTCGCCTAAGGAATTTCAAGAAAGATGGATTTGGGAGCCAAACACCTCGTTCTGCGTGTCACCCCAACCACCTCCCACCAGGATGGGGTTTCCTCTGCACTAAAGAAACCCTACCCCAGTTATTTAAGCCATAAATACACACACAGGAGCCAAACACAGCCTAAGAGGAGAACTAAGAGGCTTCAAAAAAGCCGCACCAAAGGTTTTCAAGTGCTTTATTGTTTTGAGAACAAAACCTGTGGCATCAAAAGCATCCTTGAGATAGCAGAGGAGAATACACTCCTTCCATGAACGGCTAGTTAAAAGAACGGCTCATTAAGCCACAGGCCGTAAAAGTCCTTATCAAAAGCAACAATCCTGATCGTTAAAGGTCTCTTTGCCTTTGACATGCCCCAGGGCTCTCGTCTCCCTTCTCCCACCTGCTGGGGTGCAACCCTTCGCTCTGCTTGAGTTATTTCCCCCACCCACACTCTTCATCCAACCTAAGAGCATCCCATTCTGGCTTCCTAATGAACAGTCACTGGATTTTACATTTTCTCTACTCCAACAAGCCCCAACGCTCTCAAGAAATTTGCTTTGGGAAATCAAAAGATTTCCACAAAAAACCAAACCAAACCAAACCAACCAAAAAACCCAACCAAAGGGTTTCCCAAATTCCCAAGCTGTTACTATGTATTTCCTCTTTTTTTCCTGCCAAGTATTACAGAATGCTATGGGGTTGGAAGGGACCTCTGAAGATCATCCAGTCCAACCCCCCTGCAAGAGAAGGTCCACCCAAAGCTGGTTGCACAGGAACTTGTCCAGGTGGGATTTGAATGTCTCCAGAGATGGAGACTCCACCACCTCTCTGGGCAGCTTCTTCCAGGGCTCTGCCACATTCAAAGTAAAGAAGTTCCTCCTCATGTTTAGATGGAACTTCTTATGTTCAAGTTTGTGCCCATTTCCTCTTGTCCTCTCACTGGGCACCACTGAAAAAAGACTGGTCCCATCCTCCTGACACCCACCCTTCAAGTATTTCTAGGTGTTGATCAGACCCCCCCTCAGTCTTCTCTTCTCCAGACTAAAAAGACCCAAGTCCCTCAGCCTTTCCTCATCAGAGAGATGCTCCAGGCCCCTCATCATCTTTGTGGTCCTCTGCTGCACCCTCTCCAGCAGTCCCCTGTCCTTCTTGAACTGGGGAGTCCAATATAAGCTGGATCCTCGCATGCCACCCTCCCACTCATGTTGTAAAGAAAGAGAACTACTTAGTGGGCTTGGAATAAGCCAGAGAAAAGTTTCACCTGGAAAACCGTAAGGGTTTGGAAAGGCTGAAACACCCTGGTTTCTCATTTTGATTGATGAGTTTTATTGTTTTCAGTGAAACAATCGAAATTTCTTAAGAGACTTAAAAGCTTTTCCCAATCTGAACAAGACCATTTAAGTTTAGTCTCAGAAGGGGAAATCTAAGAGATTGACACAACATGTTTATTTTCCTGAACAGTTAATCAAAATAACTGTTGTATTTCCCAAATAGTTTTAAACTGACAGGGGGAAGATTCAGAGTAGATATTAGAAAGAACTTCTGTGCTATGAGGGTGGTGAGACCCTGGCCCAGGTTGCCAAGAGAAGCTGTGGCTGCCCCATCCCTGGAGGGCTTCAAGGCCAGGCTGGATGGGGCTTGGAGCAACCTGGTCTGGTGGGAGGTGTCCCTGCCCAGGGCAATGGGCAATAAAAAGAACTTTTGACAGCAATTGTGAGCACACCAGCTACAAGCACACACTGCTTTGAGACCAACCCCCATGAAAATGAGGTTTCCTGAAGAAGGAACATACTAGTCCTCCATGTTTAACCTGGTAATGGACACAACTGGTGTGTCCTAGGGCCTACTACATAATTACGCTAGTAATGACATTTAACCTGTGGTCACCACTATATGGGGGTTCAAAGAGGTCCATCTCTGGATGGAGGGAGCTGCTCAGGACTGCTCTCTGGAGCTCAGTGCAGGGCAAAGGATGCCCAAGCTCAGTGCAGCGCTGACCCCACTCAGCTGCGAGTTCCCTGGATCAGTGAAGGAGAAGATTCTCTCCGATGACTCAAGGGGTCCATTGTTCCATGGGCTGCAGCTGCAGGAGGTCAGGGATGCTGGGCCACTGGGTCAGCCCAAGAAGGGCCATGGCTGGCCAGCTGGTGACTGGTCACTGGCACAGCTGCGCCGGTCGGAAAAGCAAGAGAAGCTTTTTCCATTCATCAGCCCCTGAGATATGATTAATATCTTCAGCTCTTGGACTCCGCAGCTTTTTGGCCTGGACGTAAGGGCACGTGGTGTTATGCCTCAAATTAAACTCATCGACTCCCTGTTATTTGGTGTGGCCGCAACAAGGGGAGAGGATTTGAAGAGCAGAACGAGCAGATGTTTGCCACCCATCTAGCACAACGTGATGCTGCCACACTGAGAGAGACAGAAGGAGAAACAACCTTCAGTGAAATGCTGCTGGCCAGAGGCTAGTGCAGCATTATGACACGACACGGAGGTCACTGAAAGCTGGGCAAGTGCCCTGGTCGAGCCACTGTGGCCATTCCCAGGGCTGAACACTTCACGGCATTTTAATAACACCCAGGAATGTTTTACATGAGTAGGAGTTTGCCTCCTTGTAGGAAAACGTGGAGCAAACGTGCTTGCCAGGCTCTAATGGGCACTTTCCCTCTTAAGCTCGAGTTGTCTCAGGCTCGTCCCTCTGATTATGGCTTGTGATTTGGAGGTGCAAGACCCAGGGCTTTGCTGGGTCTGGGAGGAGAGATGCTGGAGCTGGTGGAGCAGGACCCTGAGCATGGGTGGCCCCAGCCCAAGGGGACAATTAAGTGCGGGGCTGCACAAACACATCTGCACTGGCTGAGACCCGGTGCCAGGAAGGCAGCTGGAGCTGGGACACCCCAGCTGTAGCATCCATCCTTTCTGGGGAGGTCTAAAAGAAATGGACCTATTGGAGAGGGTCCAGAGGAAGCCACAAAGATGATCACAAGGTTAGAGCACCTCTGCTGTGGGGGGAAGGCTGAGAGAACTGGGGTTGTTCAGCCTGGAGAAGAGAAGGCTCTGGGGGGACCTTATAAAAGGTTTCCAGTATCTGAAGGAGGCCTACAAGAAAGCTGGAGAGGGACTTTATACAAGGGCATGTAGCGATAGCACAAGGGGTAATGGCTTCAAACTGGAAGAGGGGAGATTTAGAGTAGAAATTAGGAAAATTTTTCAATATGAGGGTGATGAGACCTCTGGGCCCAGGTTGCCCAGAGAAGCTGTGGCTGTCCCATCCCTGGAGGGGTTCAAGGCCAGCCTGGATGGGGCTTTGAGCAACCTGGTCCGGTGGGAGGTGTCCCTGCCTGGGGCAGTGGGGTTGGGAGTGGAGGATCTTTAAGTTCCTTTTCAACCTAAACCATTCTATGATTCTAAATCATCCTTCTGGTCTGTCATTCCATTGAAACTCCTCATCCTCAGTCACAGAGAATCAATTCTCTCAGCCTCTGCACTTGTAGAGTGAGACTATCTCTGAGCAGCCCAGCTCCCAAAAAAGAAGTAATTTTTTCTTTGTAGTTACACAACAGCGACAGAAAAAATTGGAACAATCACTGTTTCCCTTCTCCCCCAGCCTAAAGCCTTCAAATTACTTTAATTTTAGAAACACTACGTAAACCCATTACGAGGCCATACTTGTAATCAAGAAAATCACTATAGGATGCGAAAAGGTCAAAAAGCCAGGAGAGGAAAAATCTCAGGGGAAACAGTACCTCAAAATAACCTGTGAAACAATAGTAAAAGGTCTGGCCTCACCAGAATGAAACTGTTCTACCTCGGTTTCTCTCAGCAAAATAAGAGAAAAAACGAAGGCATGCATTCAAAACAAGGGATTTTCTCTGCAGCCAACTCCAGAACTTGCTCTGCAAATACAAAACAAAGCTGCTCTGGGATGTCAAGAGTGGGAAACCCCAAAATAATGTAGCCTGCAGTCACTCAGAATCTCATCTGGTTTGTAGGGATGGACATTCCACACGCTACAGAAGAAAGAATAAATAGATGCCTATATGTGTGTGTATATATTTAAGGTACCATAAGATAGGAAGCTTCCTTCAAGCTGTGAAACCCAAACGTACCATGGAGCTATGGCTGGATGCACAACCCATGGGCAGTAAGAAAAACAATGCTGAAATAACTCCTAAGGTTTGCAGATTTAATTGCATCCCTCTGCAAATGCCTTAAATAACAGCCCCGACCCGAAACACTCGACAGGAATGAAGATCCCCTGGACACCATGGGAATGTATTTCCGAGAGTCAAACAGCTTGAAAATGAGGGAAGTGGAAAAACAGAACCCGACCTATGCAATTATGCACAGAAGGCATGGGTGACTTTCCTTAGGCAAAAGACAAATTGGTAAGAGGAACTAGTGGTTTTTTCCCCCAATTAACAGCAGAATTAGGAAAAGCACGCAAGCGTTCAGGTGCACGAGGCCTTTTCAGTCAAAAGCGCCTTCTTGTGTAGTTTTTCAGCGCTTATTTATCACTAACAAAACCCCCAAGGACTTCTCCTCACGCTTGCATTACAAAGTTGGCTTCCAATCAACCACGAGGACGCTTTTGACCTAATCCATAAACCCCACGCTCTCCTACAGCACAATATCTTAAAGCACCAGAAGAGGAACAAAAAAAAAAAAAATTAAAAAAAAAAATCCCCCTTGCATTATTGTTTAATGGTATTGTTAAAGTCAAATTCCCCCATCATTTGCAATTTTGGAGCCTAATAACAAGCCCAAGCTCTGCAGAGGCATTCTTTGCAAGCAGTGCTGTTGTTTTCCTGGCGCTCTGAAGTTCAGCCGTCGGAGGTTGCGGTTCAGAGTAGCAGCTACTTGAATATCAGCCCCATTGTCCTCCATCAGAAATTCGCCTCTGGTAACACGTGGTGAAAAAAAAAAAAAGGAAAAAAAAAAAAAAAAGA
>VXBJ01002394.1:181807-221333 GCA_013400055.1 Nycticryphes semicollaris
AAAAAAAAAAAAAAAGAAAGAAAAAGAAAGAAAACCCATTCAACATATTTTAAGCCTTGTTTTTGTCACCATTACTTTTTCCTCATAAAAATGTGAGCGAAAGAGTAAACAATTCCCATTTCAACATGACAAAAATTTATACACCATGTCTTGTCTGCGAGACAAGCCACAGCCCTGAATGCAAAAACTCCTGTAACGTGACACACACCATGAGCCAGAACGTGGTCAGAGATAGCGATGGAGAGAGTAGAGATTATACTTCCTCTAAACGGGAATTCTCATAACCCATCTTCCTTCCCCAAACCCAGTGTTTTCAGCCCAGTTTGGCCTCGCGCATCCTTTCCAGGGGTCTGGAGGAGGTTACACGCCATCCTCTGCAAACTCTTCCACTGGACTTTTTTCTGGGTGAAGGTCCAAGTATGGTCCTCTCCCCAAGACTGCCCGTAACTCTTCTCACCCCTATTGCTTCATCTCGCTCATCGCTCCCTGTCATCCTTCCTCCCCTCCCAACACCAGCCGCATTCCTGCTCTTGGCAGCTCTTTACCTTGAAGCCTGAGGTCCCTGGGATTCAAACCATCAGCTCTGAGTTGATGGAAAACCCCACCACAATTCCCCCTCCTTCTCATCCTCACAAAAGGATCCTCGCTGAGCTTTTTACACCCAATGGTCATCTTCAAAAGCTTTTTTCTCCCAAAGCTATGAGGCAAAGCAATTCTATATTCTAGAGAATAGATGCACCAGTGATGCTAATGAGTTTATCCAAAGTCAGGTGGACTCTCAGGAGAGACTGAGTGATGCCTCCAGGCAGGAGCTGTAACAGTGGAGTCACCTCCATCCCAATACTCATGAGGAGGTTCATAATGAGTGATGACCAAGGAGCCAAGCAAATATTTGGCTATTAGGAAACAGAAGTGACCTTGGTCTCATAGATGGAGGTGGACCAAGCAACATCATGGACCAGTGGCACTGCCCCAGCTGCTGCCAGCGGTAAAGAACGCCCAACTTGGTAAATCTACAGCCCTTAACATGCCCCCATGGCTTTTAAGAAGCAGATTTAAGAGGCTTTCAATCTGCCGAGTGTTTCTGTCCTTGGGTTGAAAAGGCTTTCCAAAGAAAACTGCGCAATCCCCGTTTTTCAGAAGGCCAGTGAGTCACGCTCCTGGGTCTTCTAGGCACTGTGGTAACAGAAAATCATTAGAGAACAATAAAAGAGGAGGGAGCATATTTTCCTAAGTTTTTATTGGTATTTTAACTTCATTACCCATGAAAGCCACTGTATTTTTCAGCACAGAACATTAAATCCAATTGCCAGTTATCAGTTCCAAACCGATGAACGCAGTGAATTAATTGGTATTGGAGGGTATAACGCGACTCTCAACTTTCCTTCAGACCTGACCCCATCCTAGAAACCTTCCTCTCCTTTCCTCTTTTCTACTTGTTACAGAGCTTTAAGTAGTAATCCTAGATATACCACAGTGCTTAGCTTTTCACACACTACAAACTCCCAGAGTTGCAGCTACTGAGCTTTCACTGCCAAAACTGATAACCTGTCCCAAAGAAGGGAAACCAGCACATAAATTATTTCAAAACTTCATTTGAACTTCAGTAGTGAAACGGCTAGATGAAAGTAAGCCACCAAATACCAAACCATTTCCCAGAAACCAGCCAATCTTTAAAACAAAAGCATTTTCTTCCCCCTACCAAAAGACCCTCAAAAGTAGGAGATCACTCAACATCTACTATGGGTAGCCAACTCCAGCAATGCAGGCAGGAAGGCGAGATAAAGGTGTGCATTGATTAAGCCGCAACAAAAACTGCCCAGCTCATGATATAAGAAACACTTCACACCGATTTCCCACAATAAAATTCTGTCTCACTGTGGTTTTTCCACCATGTCAAAGTCATGCACCAGGACAGGTTGGGGGTGACCAGATAGAAAGCAGCTCTGAGGAAAAAGACCTGGGAGTCCTGGTGGACAACAGGATGCTCAGGAGCCAGCAATGAGCTCTCGTGGCCGATTGCATCTTGGGGTGCATGAGGAAGAGTGTGACCAGCAGGTAGAGGGCGGTCATCCTGCCTCTCTGCTCTGCCCTGGGGAGGCCCCATCTGGAGCACTGGGACCAGTTCTGGGCTCCCCAGTTCAAGAAGGACAGGGAACTGCTGGAGAGGGTGCAGCAGAGGACCACAAAGATGATGAGGGGCCTAGAACACCTCTCTTATGAGGAAAGGCTGAGGGACTTGGGTCTTTTTAGTCTGGAAAAGAGAAGGCTGAGGGGGGATCTGATCAACATCTAGAAATACTTGAAGGGTGGGTGTCAGGAGGATGGGGCCAGTCTTTCTTCAGTGGTGCCCAGTGAGAGGACAAGAGGAAATGGGCACAAACTTGAACATAAGAAGTTCCATCTAAACATGAGGAGGAACTTCTTTACTTTGAATGTGGCAGAGGCTTGGCAGAGGGTGCCCAGAGAGGTGGTGGAGTCTCCATCTCTGGAGATATTCAAAAGCCGCTTGGACAAGTTCCTGTGCAACCTGCCCTGGGTGGACCTGCTTTGCCAGGGAGTTGGACTAGATGATCTCCAGAGATCCCTTCCAACCCCATGCCATTCTGTGATCCAAATAAATCTGCTCATCCCATTAATTTAGCCGAGTTCAATGTATGACATACCAAGTATTTGTATTTGCACCGCTGATGTATTTATACTTTTCCAACTCTTAACTGCCTGGTCTGGAGGTCAGCTGGTGAGGATGTTGGGTAGAGGTGTGATGCTGCCAGCATTGTGGACAGACGCGGCCTCGGCAGGGCCTACGCTACGCTCAGCACGGAGCAAGGGCTGAGCTTTGTGATTTACTACACCTGTTGGGGAGGGAAAGGGAAAGCTAAAAACACAACCCAGATGTGAGGTGGAATGAGGTCAAAGCACAGTTTAGCACCATATATGAAGACACCTGTAGCACTTTTTTTTTTTTTAAGGGTGGCAAGAGTAAGAGCTTCCTGCTGCTGGCTTCCCCGTCCAGCCACAGCAGACCTGCAGGAGCCCAGCACTTCGCTGGGAACACACTGGTTAAAATGCCGACAAGTATCCATGTCAGTGCAAGGTAAAGAACTTAAATCAGTTCCTTTCGTCTCCCAAGGAAATCAAATTTATCTGTGAACCAGCGCCAGACAGAGATCTGCTGTCTATTAGCACGAATTCTCAGTTTTTCACATTTTAATTAGCCTTCATAGTCTTTTTCAGTCCCATATTCAGCCAGCTGGGCTATGTCCCCCTCCATATGGAGGTCACGGTTCCTTCTCCTGCATACCAACAGCAATTCTTCTCTTATTTTAGCATTTATGTTATCAAAGCATTTGTGCACTCCTAAAAAGCCCTGTGCACGCTAGCTTTGGGGGGAAATCCTGTAATATTAAGTGACTCAGTATTAGCTGTATTTTCTCCTCTTCCCTTTGTCTCCATCTGTGCCTTTGCCTGTGCTTTCTCATGATATGGATCTTCTCCAGTACCTCTAGGACAGCGTGAGGTCAATGGCATGATCTTCCTCGGAGCTGTTAACACCTCTTAAAAATCCTACAGAAATCAGGTGCTCCTCCAGAAAAAGAGCTTCAGGGCTCTGCTGCTCTACCTGGAGCACCTCCGTTGCCCTGTGAAATGAAGAACTGGACTCTCTCCAGCCTGCAAAGGTTCACCTTCAACCACCCTTGGGTCTCCTCCTCAGAAGAAAGCTTCCTTTCACTACGTTTGAGAGCATTTTTAAGAATACCTGGCATGTTCTGTTAGCCATGACACAAAGACTGATCTCACCTGGCTTCCCCAATCAAGAGAATGAACCATAATGAGATACAGAGACCATTCCCAGAGGATGCCATCAGGCCACTCTCCACTGGTTTTTCTTCTCCTCTATCCAAAGCCTTCAACTTACACCACTTTCAGACATTTCTTATGAGACAAGAGCACTGAAGTCCCATCATATGAGGAAAAACAGCTTCTTGAATGGTCATCCTTTTCTTGAATCCCATCTCTAAAGTAGAGGCATGCTCAAGGTGATAAAGTCACCTCTTCTTGCAGAAAGTGACCAAACAGCAGAAGAGACATAAACAGATCCTGCTCCAGAGGTTTCTATTGATAATATGGCTGCAGTACCTGAATTTAGAACATTTTTTTCAGTCCTCACCCCTTTTATCTTTCGAAGTTCTACATAAACCCGTTGCTTGAGATGGGACTGGCTGCAGCAAAGAGTGGGCTGGGATTCACTCACTGTGATGACTCCTACATTGGGAAGTTACAGAAGAACATTTGTCAGATGTTGGAACTGATGAACTCAATTCTGCTTCTGCTATCAGACACCAGCTCTTACCCTTTTTTATTTTTATTTTTTTGAAAGCTTCAAAACTCTTCATAATTTTGAAATCTTTCTGCTATGAACTGTTCAGATAAAGTTTTAAGAACTATTTTTTTTTTTGTCCCTGCTCCATAACAAAGCAAAGACTTCCTGTTAGAAGTGCATTTTTCCTTTCAGCACAAGGGTTTTAAAACCCTGTTTTCTAAATCTGGATGGTAAAACTGGCCTTCAGCTATGATTAATTTTTATGACATTTTATTGGAAGGAGAAAAACGGAAAGGAAGGAAACAGGAGGAGGGAATCAAGTAGTCCAAATCACATAGTATTAACATTAAAAGAAAAACAAGTCCATTGGAAATGTAACATCCATGAAATAACGCATCTGATACCAGGATTAAAAGGTCCACACTACAGCAACTGGGAAATAATCTCAATCAAATAGTTACCTATGCGTTTAAAACAGTTTCCATGCTTAAGCCCCTAATGTAAAGGAAAAAAAACCAAAAAACAAACCAACCAACCAAAGCCAGAAGACCAAGAATAAACTTTCTGGTTGTGGATTCCCACCGTGTGAGCGGAGCAGCCCTAATGGCAGGGTGGTGTGCCCGAACCTGCCAAGCTGGCACATCACACGGTTTCACCACCTTCCAACTTGAATTGCTTTTTAGAAGACATCTACTTGGACGGTGAAGGTCTTAATGCCCATTCCCGTACCTGCCCAGGAACGCACGATGTTGTGGTGGGGAGACAGCGGCTGCCAGTTCCATTCAATAAAATTAATCTGCTCAAATAAATTACGCTTTGTTGCCTAATTAATCAGATCCAGTGCAATTAGTGTCAGAAGAGGCTATGATCTCATGCAAACAGGATTAAAAGCTCTGAGGGTGCTCGTTCTGTGTCGGGGCACGGCGATGCAAACAAGTCACTGCAAGGCAGAGCCGGGGTGCGGTGCCAGGGATGCTCCCGCCTGCGGGAATTGCAAAACACCACATCCCGCAGGCAAAGCGCCCGCTGGCACCTTCCAAACCAAGACTCCTCAGGAGCAAACGGGATACAGCATGGGAATGGAGGGGTGAGGGAATCACAGAACAGTTAGAGTTCTAAGGGACCTTAAAGCTCATCCAGTTCCACCCCCGCTGCCCTGGGCAGGGACACTTCCCACCAGACCAGGTTGCTCCAAGCCCCATCCAACCTGGCTTTGAACCCCTTCAGGGATAAGGCAGCCACAGCTTCTCTGGGAAACCTGGGCCGGTGTCTTATCACTCTCACAGTGAAAAATGTCTTCCCAGTATCTAATGTAAATCTCCCCTCTTTCAGTTTAAAACCATTACCCCTCAACCTACGGCTCCACTCCCTGATGAAGAGTCCCTCCCCATCGCTCCTGTAGCCCCCTTCAGATAAGTCCCCTCGAGCCATGGTTCCAGGGAGCGCCAAGGTACCACTCAGCACATGGCACCTGAGAAGCAAGTTGCTTCCAGATAAACATAGTCCTTGCCAAAAACTGAAATGATGCAGGAAGTTGTCTCCTCTGGAAGCAGAGACACCCGGAACACGCTCCCATGGCCCCGGCACCCACCAAAATCATTGGCACAAGGAGAGAAAAAACACCCACAGCACTTCACATGTGGCTGATTCAAGAGGTAAAGCCTTTGGCAGCCCGACCTGGGCCATCTCATTGCTCTGTCGTAGAATCATGAAATTGTCTGGGTTGGAAGGGACCTTTCAGGTCATCGAGTCCAACCATCAACCCAACTCTGATAAAAACCATCCCTAAACCATGTCACTGAGCACGATGGCAACCCATCTTTTAAATCAATCCAGGGATGATGCTTCAACCACTTCCCTGGGCAGCCCATTCCAAGGCTTAATAACTCTTTCTGTGTCAAAATTGTTCCTGATATCCAATCTGAACCTCCCCTGGCCCAACTTGAGGCCATTTCCTCTTGTCCGATCGCCTGTGACTTGGGAGATGAGACCGACCCGTCCCTGGCTACTCCCTCCCTTCACAGAGTTGTAGAGAGCCAGAAGGTCTCCTGTCAGCCTCCTCCAGGCTCAACACCCTCAGCCTCTCCTCATAAGGCTTATTTCTCCAGAACCCTCACCAGCTCCATTGCCCTTCTCTGGACCCACTCCAGCACCTCAAGGTCTTCTTTGTCATTTGGGCAGCCAAGGGAGCAGGAGGTAGCACGGAGGAACGCCAGGATAATTCAGGGTACAACAGGAGGGATATACACCTATCCGCTGGAAATAGCATTTCGCTCCATTTGCTGCTGAGCGCCTGCCCTTGGGGGACTCTGGTGGCTCTCCAAGAGCCATGAAGGAGCTAACGGTGCCTGGCTGAGCTGAGAAAGAAAGAACAGGATGTGCTGTAGAAATGGAAACTACGGGAGAAGAGCTGGGAGGGATTCAGGAATCTGAATTTTTCCATAAGACGCTATCTCACACTCTTGGTCCCGAACGCCGGCACCGTGCGCGTCCCCAGCCATATATTTGAGGCTGACCTCTGGAGCTGCCAAAAAAACCCCATAATCCAGCTGGTGTAAGGAACAGATTCATAATCAGGAAAATCATTCTCCATTTACTCTCTCTAAGCGGAAGCAGAAGGAGTTTATAAATATGGAAAGGGTGAGTGTCAGGAGGATGGAGCCAGGCTCTTCTCAGTGATGGCCAATGATAGGACAAGGGGCAATGGGTACAAGCTGGAACATAAGAGGTTCCACTTAAATATGAGGAAAAACTTTTTCATGGTGAGGGTGAGGGAACACTGGAAGGGGCTGCCCAGAGAGGTTGTGGAGTCTCCTTCTCTGGAGACATTCAGAACCCGCCTGGACGCGTTCCTGTGTGACCTGCTCTGGGTGTTCCTGCTCCAGCAGGGGGATTGGACTGGATGAGCTTTCAAGGTCCCTTCCAATCCCTGATATTCTGTGATTCTGCGATTGCTGGTAACCGAAATGAAGCTGCACCAAACCTCCCCAGGCATTGAGGAGGAGCTGGATCTGGCACATTACTAAAAAGTGCATTTTAAAGCCAAGCGAAGGAATTACATTAAACTTTTCTGCACCAGAACCTCAGTTACACCACCGGGTCTCTGGCTGCGGGCAAGAGACGCAGCAGCACTAGACAAGAAAGGGGAGATGTTCATTGGGGGTTTTTTTGTGCAAAGCCAAGCCTTTCCGCCTCAAGGCTTTGATGTGAGGAGCCGGAGAGCGCTGTCTTCGGAAGGGGCGAGAGCGGCGCGATGCTGTGCGCACAGCAACAGGAGCAGCAGCAAAGCGCAGCCTCTCCCGCCGCGAGGGTCCGTACGGTGTCAGACCATCCAGATGTTTCCAGCCAGGCCAGCTGCTGCACAGCTGCCTGGGGTTGGGCTTTGATAGCTCTGGTGCGAGAGCAGCGCCAGGGGAAGCGCTCACTCAGCGGCTCGCTTACGGGTTCTTACTTTCCTGCTGCAGAAATGAAGCGCTTTTTGCACAGCCCTGCTTTTGTCACGACGAGTTAAGGCATTTACACATTATTTTAAGCTGGTGGGTGCCACTTGTGCCACTGCAGTAGCTGCTTTCTCCATCCTACGGACACTGCAAACCGAGGCACTGAAAGAGGGGGTGACTACTCTCTGAAGGGTAAAAAAAAGTCTGGGGGAAAAATTAAAAAAAAAAAAATAAAAAAAAAGAATTCATAAACAGTTCTGTCCATGCCCATTTCCTAATATAAGGAACACTAAGCTGGCTTGTAGGATTTGCAAGCTGGCCCTCAAGCCTTTCTGAAATATCGCTTACCTGTTTACTCCCAATAATTTAAAGCTCAACATTCAATTTTAAGTGTAGACACAGTGCATAAGGGTATCCCTCACCTGCTCTTCCGAAGTGGATCCTACCAGCTTTTCCTCAGGAAAATCTAGTCTTGCCACTCTATCTCTCTCTTTTTTTTTTTAATTATTTTTTATAGTAATTCACTTTATCATTTTATCATTATCTTCTTTTCACCCAGAAAAATACTGGGTACCAGATATAGAAGAGGTGAGGGTTCCTGTATCAACCCATGTCCTGCTGGCATGGAGGCTTCTAAGGTAGAGATATATATATGTATTTATATACACACACACACACATATATACATCCATACTGAGAAACAGCAGCGTAGCAGAGGAAAATTAGGAAAACAACCCACTCCTGCAGCCAGAGAGTATTTTCCTACTTTTATGGACGAGACCAACAGCTACATCGCTTGGGGCTCAGTATAAGGAAAAAAAAAAATAAAATACTGTTTACAGACAGAATTTTGCAATTTCTCCAAATGTCACGTCGGGTCGCATTTTGCTCATGCTGGGGACACAAAACCTGAGCAAAACACCCAAGTCTGGGTGGCCCCACGCATGGAGGGAGCAGCCCCACGCACGCCCCGTGCAGCCCCGAGCATGGACAAGGACAAGCAGCACCATGTGCTGGAGAAGGACCCATAAACCTTCTGAAAGGCTTGAAACTGAAGAAGGATGGAAACTGTTTAACTTTTGCCAGGAAAAAGTATCAAATATATCCTCACTGGATTTTTTCAGTCGGTTTGGTTTGGTTTTGTTTGTTGTATTTTTGTTATTTATTTATTTATTTTATTTTATTTAGAAACTGGCTTCCTAAATCATCCTAGACAGACAAACAAATAGGGACATTACACTGATTCAATATCCAAACAAAAACTATTCCACTGGCCAGGTTTTGCTGCAAATTAAGCGCACCGAAGCCTTTCTTTTTCCCCTCACAGAACACACCACATCTGCTAAAAAATGGTCATCGATGCAGCCAGCCACACCGTCCCAAAAACCCAGGACAGGTCAAGGGCAGGATCTGGCAAAAAATTCCCTTCCTGAGGAGCAACAGCATCCACCACCAGCTGGAACCACCCCTGCCCGGGTGACACCAAGGCTCTCAAGTTGATCTTGGTGTCACGATGTTTTATTCCCTCGATCCCCAGGATCAGCCAAACTGGGAAAGGCTCCCACGCGCCCTCGAAGGAAAGGGATATTTGACCATAACCCATAAACAAAAAAAAAAAAACCCCAAACAAACAAACAAACAAAACCATCAGAGCAGACAAGACGCTGCCGGGAACTACAAAAGGGCAGTTGTAAACACAACAGCAGATCAAGCAGATGGAGGTTTTCAACAATCCTTCGCGCTGGAGCTCAGCACACAGGATATGGCCCCAGGCCCGTGGGGGAATGAATTCACCACGGCCAGAAACCACATCACGCCACCAAATTTCAATTTAGAAGCGTTAACCCGCTTACCCTGAAGAAGGCCACAAATAAAACTGCCACATCTCCATCCCTGGGAAGTGTTCAAGACCAGGCTGGACTCTATTTCCAGCGGATGGGTGTATATTCCTCCTGTTGTACCCTGAAGTTTCCTGGCGTTCCTCTGTGCCACCTCTTGCTCCCTTGGCTGCCCAAATGACAAAAAGAGACCTTGAGGTGCTGGAGTGGGTCCAGAAGAAGGGCAATGGAGCTGGTGAGGGTTCTGGAGAAATAAGCCTTATGAGGAGAGGCTGAGGGTGTTGAGCCTGGAGGAGGCTGACAGGAGACCTTCTGGCTCTCTACAACCCCCTGAAAGGAGGGTGTAGCCAGGGAAGGGTCAGTCTCTTCTCCCAAGTCACAGGCGATCGGACAAGAGGAAATGGCCTCAAGTTGGGCCAGGGGAGGTTCACATTGGATATCAGGAACAATTTTGACACGGAAAGGGTTATTAAGCCTTGGAAGGAATGGGCTGCCCAGGGAAGGGGTTGAGGCAACATCCCTGGATTGATTTAAAAGAGGGGTTGCCATCGTGCTCAGTGACATGGTTTAGGGATGGTTTTTATCAGAGTTGGGTTGATGATTGGACACGATGATCTGAAAGGTCCCTTCCAACCCAGACAATTCCATGATTCTATGACAGAGCAATGAGATGGCCCAGGTTGGGCTGCCAAAGGCTTTACCTCTTGAATCAGCCACATGTGAAGTGCTATGGGTGTTTTTTCTCTCCTTGTGCCAATGGTTTTGGTGGGTGCCGGGGCCATGGGAGCGTGTTCCGGGTGTCTCTGCTTCCAGAGGAGACAACTGCTGTCAGCTGAGCTACCGCAGCTGGGGACCCCAAGCCAGGAGGGGACTAAGGACCGGTCTGGATGGGCCTTTGAGCAACCTGGTCTAGTGGGAGGTGTCCGTGCTCATGGCAGGAGAGTTGGAACTCAATGATCTTTGAGGTCCCTTCCAACTCTAACCATTCTGTGATTCTAAAAGCCAGGACAGTTGAAGTATTGCAATGAGAGAAAAAAAAAAAACAACAAAAAACCAACACAAATCACAGAGGATCTCACATGGAGAGGAGAATGCTGGAGATCCCAACAGAAGGATCTTAAGGTGATCCAAGGCAAAACTCACTTTTGCTGGTTTTATTACTGCAGGGATCTGACACCCAACAGCCAAAAGGAGATGGAGATGCTTGGTCTGGATCACATTCAACCTCATTTCTGGCCCTCTTTAGTTTTTCACACACAGGGAGAACAATTTGGGTTTTTACCAGCAGGCTGGAGAAGTGTGAGGTTGAGATGGAATGAGCATGAACGCAGCCCGCGTGAGGAACCAGCCTCTTGTGCTAGATCTTATTGTCCTTGCTCAAAAAAAAAGCCCAAAAAAAAAGAAAACCCCCATAAGCAGAAAGCAGCAAAGAATAGAAACTACTCATAAAACGGCCTTATAAAATGGATTATTTTGGAATTAAACCACCATTTGGATGATGGCATTTTGGTGAGATGGCTCCATGGGATCTGTGCCCTTGAGGGGGTCGCTCCCCCAGTGGCACCTGCGGTTTTTTTAATTTAAAAAAATTAAAACTGCTGTATTTCTGATGAGGGTCTGGGCACTGTCTGGTCCCTCGCTCCCAGCTTCCTCCCAAGGATTCGTGAAAACCATGTGCCAAACAGGCAGAAACAGCACAGGGCAAGGTAAATATTTAGCTAGACTGGGGTTAACCTTTTTCAATCATAACCCTGCTTTTTACCACGAACTCATCTGACTGCGCTCTGTTGACACCGGGTATGTCAACAATCCATTGCCCAGCTCAGCCCACATTTGATTTGAGTCCCCATCTCTCAGAAGGAGTGACCTCCAAGTGTCCTATGGAAGAACAACTCCACCGAGGAGTTAGGGTGGGAGCCTTAACACACGAGGCAACGTCTCGACACTCTGGTGTTGGAGCAATCCGAAAAGGAGAAGGAAGGATGTAAAAAGCTGGTCTGTCCCTGTGCTGTGCCCAACCCAGGCTGATCCCACCTCTAGTCTCCTGGCTGGGTGTCCCCGGTGGAGAAGCTCCAGCTGGGGCAGCTGAGAGAAGAGGAGGATGCCGAGAAGAGAAACACAAGACTGTGTCAGAGCTGCAGCTGCCTCTGCCCCACGGTGTTATGAAAGATGGATGAGCTCCTCAGTGCTGGGTGTGACGGCATCTCAGGTGACACTGGGTGACATCCATGGGCTGCCCAGACACAGGTGTCAGGGTAAGTTTGCTCAGCAAAGCTCTGGCTGCAGGAGAGCAGGGCAGAGTGGGGAAGCTGGTGCCATCAGGGCTGCCGAGGAAGAGGAGGAATGGAAACTTCTTCTGCATTAACTGCTGCCAAAGAGAGGATGAGGCCAGGTTTTGAAGATGGGAGCACACAGGAAGACCCTGTGGGATCTCCAGCTTTTTGGGGAGGGGTTTTGCAGTGCAGCTCACCAGTGAGGCCAGAGCTGAAATGGGTAGGATGGGGGGCGGTTCAAGCCTTCATCTGCCACCTCCATTCCCATGGCAACCTCCCTGGAGCTCAGCAAAAAGGGAACACTAAGGATATCTTAACGCTCATTCTAACCTCACCACCAGTACCAATGACATACAGCAGCATCCCCAAACACCCAGGACGTGCCCAGGAAGGCAGGAGGAGACCATATCCTGTCAGAGGTGAACACATCCGACTAATTCAGCCACACTTAGCAATACCAGAAAACACTAGACACCCCCACACACACCCCCCCAAAAAGGGGCACATTGACTGCTTTGCTCAGAGGGGAGCTCTGCCTACAGCCCTACACACCACAGCTCTGGGTCCAAACTGGGAGCACTTCACCGGCCCAGGGATACTGGGAAGAGATCCTGAAGTACATGCATGACCTTAGTTACAGAAAAAAAATAAAAATCAGAAGAACTAATGATCAGTCCCCCCTTCTTCATTACCAGATGCTCACATCTATCATTCGTCAAAGGAGAGCAGAAAGTCAGACAACTTTATGCAGCGAGGTCAACATTCAAAAGGAGTAGAAACCCAAGCCCTCTTTCAACTTTTAGATCTGAGCTAAAAAGAGAAAAGGAGAAAAAGCATCTGAAAGGGATGAAATATGTACAGCACCCCAAAAGCACGCAATGGAAGGCCCCCAAAGCGTCAGCTCACTCTGCTAAGAAACCAATTACACTTTGACTGAATGTGCAAAACCACCCGGCAACTCCTGAACTTGCTTTCTTCTGGGATGCTGTCAGTTTTCCATTAACAAAAGAGAGGAGGGATTTATAAAACAGCTGCTTCTGTGCAGACACGATATCCAGCAGCATGTCCCAACACCTACCCCTTCGGTCCCGCTTTATCGTCTCACCCACACCCCTTAAGTGGCTCTTTGTCAGACACAGGAGTGTTGACATACCCTGTTCTGCAGAATTATGCAAAATGGAAAGCAACAAAAGGTTGGGCTGCACATGTTTTCTGTGGATTAGCTGCTATCATCCTCCTCGCCAGGAGCAGTACTCGTACTGTGTATTTTACCAAGATAATTCCCTTATGCATGCATTAGGCAGAATACCCAATAAAAGTTAGCAACAGTTTAAAGCACCATAACAAAGAGTCCTTGCTCCGGCGCTACCCGGTGATGTACAGGTTTTCATTAAGATCTTCTCAAAAGCACTTAACTTCAAGTGAAAAAGCAAGCAATCATCACTTACTGCGTGCAAGAGCACCAAGTAAAATCAAGGCAGGGCAAGGTGGGAGCAGGCAATGGCGGAAGCTGCTCTTCCACTTTGTTTCTGGTTTAACACCTCCAAGTCACCTTCCAGTGCTATCTCACAGGCTTTCAGCCATGAGATACGAACGTGAGATGAACCTTTAGCTCAAGGTTCACCTGTGTTCCAGCATCCCTTCTTGACGGAAGGGCCAGACTGTATCTTTGAAGAGCAGTTATTCACTGGCGAGCGGATTTTGAGATGCATCATTATGTGGTACCAGAGTCTTTCCATCAACACATTCACAACAGTCAAATCCTCTCACCATAAACAGACCAAGAAACCTCCAACCCAGAGAAAAGAAAAGCATACCGGCAAAACCCTATGTCTCAAGCACTAGAAGCCCAGACCAATGTCCCACAGGAGTGCTGTGGAAAAGACCTCCGTGGTCGTGTCACCTCACCATGCAGAGGCAGCTCCAACCACATGGGTTCCCCCTAAACCCCGGGCTTTCCCATGAACCCATCCCATCGTGGAGCCAAGGACACCATGCACTGGCCCCACCACAAAACCCTCTGATACAAAATCCACCAGATTTGAGGATTACATATGAATAACGGGATAATCCTCTTCGTAGCTGCTCTGCTCCCTGCTTCACTCCTGCCACCTGCCCCGGCACGAGCTTCTGGGCACAGATTTCAGCTGAGGGTGCCAACATCTTGGGTCATATTCAGCACATGGGGCACGTCAGCTGCCAGGCTCCGCCCAAAACTCAGTCTCCATTGCCTCAGCCGAAAAGAAAAACCCCAACTGCTCCCCTAAACTCCAACAACGTTGTTCCTAAATTGTTGTTTCTAAATACAGCTACTCTAGAGAAAGCCAGACTGCCTGCCAGTAAATACAGAGAGAATTTGTTCTTAAAAAAAGAAACCCAAACTATCAGAAAACACAAATTTCCTATTAAAGTCCTGTGCCTCTGACACATACTGTCACATTACCAAAACCTTCTAAGTTTAATTTAAAAAAAAACCCAACGACTAAAAACCAGGCAAAACACAATTATCAAACTATTGGCATTCCATCCTGCACCTTCACTGATTTCCCGACTTTCCTCTTCTTAACAATTAAGAGACTTAAGCTTCAAATCCCAGAACGGGGGGGGGGGCTACATTAAAAAGCAAAATGAGAGGAAGAAAATTTCATTTGTGCTTTGCAAACAGTGCTGTGGGCATGAAAAATCCCTCTTAAATCTGAGAAAAAGTCCTCTGTTAGTAGACACTGTCGCAAATAGTGAGATGCTCCTTCTTTACAGCTTCTCCTGGCCAAAGGGCTCGTGCAAAACTAATTCTCATTTTCTGTAGAGCAAACACTCAGAAGCTCCATTACCCAATGTCTGCAGGGCCAGTTTTCCCCTCAAAAAACAATAATAAAAAAATTAATGAGATAAAAGGATTTAAGACCCAAGCCATGAACTTTTATATAGCTTGAGGTCATCTTTGCTTTCCTCTGGTAGAGGGAAAACGCTCATCCCAAGTGCATGGGGTGGCTGGGGCACACAGTGATACAGTGGAGTAATGAGCATAAAAGTAAAAATTAAAAAAAATGAGCGTTAGGAGGGGAAAAAAAAATAATAAATAAGCACATGCAAATGTAAGCACAGAAGAGTTTTGCTGAGGAATCAGCATCCTCGGTTAGGGCACAGGAGCCTCTATTTGCAGGACCCAGAAGAGCATTTTTTTGGGGGGGCGAGAAGGAATTATGTATTGCATTTAAGCAATTTTGATCTGCCCCCCTACTGGCAGATTTACAGGCCTCTTGCTCATTTCTTTTTCAGCCGAGACGAGGGAGCAATGCGATCTCAAGAACCGTTTCAAACAGTTGCAAGTTAAATTATGCACATGGGTTTGAAACACGGTTCACCAGCTTGAAGTCATATGTTGCCTGAGAGACTTTACAATATAATCTGGAGAAAGAACAGCACATAAACACAGTGCCTACATAAGCAAAGAGCCTGGAAGGGAAAAAAAAAGAAGAAAAAAAAAAAAGAAGAAAGGTTACCAAATACTCTGGCAGGGTTTGAAAGAGATTCCGTATCAGCTGACAATCCTTCCAGATTAACACAGATAATGCACTTGAACTTTTCAAGATTTATTTGGAAACCAGCAGAGAAGCAACCTTCGAATGGAGGAGCAATATGAGCTTGATCTAAAAGTACTTAAAAAAAAAAAAAGAGATAACAAACCACCATGGGAAACTACCTGCTGCAGAGTGACAGCAACTTAAAAAAATGTAACAACAACAACATTAACAATAATAATAAATAATTGAGTTTGTGCATAACTTCCCCAAGAAAATAGTTTTCATCCCTGTTCCTTGAGGCATTGGTGCATACTAGCTTTTTTTTTAAAAAAAAAACAAAAAAGCCTTGCTTTTAGTTCAGTTTCTCTTGGTTTTCCACATTCTCTATACAGGCAGGTCCTTGCCGACATTCTACACCCTAACACAGGAGGGATTTGGGAAGGAAATGTTATTTTAAAGCTACCAAACTGCCCAGGGGCGGGCAAAGACGTGAAATTTTCAATCCACTTCATCAGTACACAAATTTTTATTCTACAAACCTTTGGGACAGGCCTTGTTTTTAACTATTTGTAGCTTCTTCAAACCCAAACCTGTCACCAAACAACCCTCTACAGCGATCTCCCACTAAAGAAGTTCTGAACAAACACCCTCAGCATTGCAGAACGCTGCTCTGCAGCTGCAAATTTCCCTCCAAACCCTAACCTTCTCGGGCATCAGAGACGACCCAAGGAGAGACAGAGACACACCACACCCTACCTTTTGGGGGTTTGGGGTTTTTTTTGAGGTTTTCAGGTTTTTGACTACCACAACCTTCTGCCAGCCAGACCAGAGCAGTCCCCAAGAGGTTTACAAGGAGCAAATCACAGCAGCCCTGACCTCAGAGAAAACATACTCACCCATTAATCTCTGCAACAGCTCAATACCAACACATGGACAACTCAGAGCCTTGGTCCCAGACGGTACAAATTAGCCCTAACTATGCAAATCACAGCCATAAAACAAAACCAAACGAAAAAAATAATAATTCAAAACAATAGAAGAGAATCCAAACCTTACCAACAGACCATTTTCTTGCAATATATATATATATTTTTTTTTGTCAAAGCTTGCTCCATAAATCGGAGCAGAATAGGGTTTGATGACTTCATCTGAGGATGAACACATTGAAGCTTTTTCTAGTGTCCCCCCCAAAAAAAAGAAAAAAAAAAACCAAAAAGACATTTCCAGAATCACCTTACGTGCTCCAAAGGAGGATGAGCTTTTCTGATGACAGGCAGGTGTTTTCAGGGGAATAGAGTCCTGGGAACAGAGGGGACAGGATGCAATTCCCAGCCCCTTGAAAAGCCTGATTTTTCCAAACCGTATTTCACCTTCCCCATGGAATACCCAGTCCATACCTGACACCTATGCGTGGCAGGAGGAAGATCAGGGAATTCTCAGAGTTGGAAGGGACCTCTAGAGATCACCCAGTCCAACTCCCCTGCTAAAGCAGGATTGCCCAGAGCACATCACTCAGGACTGCATCCAGGTGGGGCTTGAAGGTCTCCAGAGAAGGGGACTCCACACCCTCCCTGGGCAGCCTCTCCCAGGGCTCTGCCACCCCCTAAAGAAGTTTTTCCTCATATTTGAATAAAAATTCCCATGTTCCAGTTTGTGCCCATTGCCCCTCGTCCTGTCATTGGGAATCGCTGAGAAGAGTCCGGCTCCATCCTCCTTCAACCCACCCTTCAGATCCTTGTGAGCATTAATAAGGTCTCCCCTCAGCCTTCTCTTCTCCAGGCTATAGAGTCCCAGCTCTCTCAGCCTTTCCTCATCAAGGAGATGCTCCAATCCCTCCATCGTCTTTGTTGCCCTGTGCTGGACTCTCTCCAGTAATTTCCTGTCTCTCTTGAACTGGGGAGCCCAGAACTGGATGCAGTATTCCAGTTGTGACCTCACCAGTGCAGAGCAGAGGGGGAGAATGACCTCCCTCCACCTACTGGCCACACTCTTCCCTACGCAGCCCAGGATCCCTTTGACCTTCTTGGCCACAAGGGCACATTGCTGGCTCATGGATAGTTTACCATCTACCAGGACCCCCAGATCCTTCTCCTCAGACCTGCTTTCCAGCAGGTCCACCCCTAACCTATATTGGTGACCGGAATTCTTCCTCCCCATGCAGGACCCTACACATGCCCTTGTTGAATCTCACTAAGTTCTTCTCTGCCCAGCTCTCCAGTCCGGGTCACACTGGATGGCAGCACAGCTTTCTGGAGTGTCAGATGCCAGAGGACAGGCAGAGGTGGAGAGAGAGTAGTGGCATGCAAAAAAAACCCCCCAAAAACCCAAAGAACCCCAAAATAACCCACAGTCCTTTCCCATTTAACCTGATTCAATGGTTAACCTGAGGTACTGGAGAAAAATATTCCTATGTCCAGCTAAGTTGAGGTATGACCCCAGACCCACAGTGATGCGTCCACCCCAGCAGCATGTGGTGCTCTGGGCCACCTCTAGTCCCATCTGTCCATCTCGATACCACCTCTGTGGGATGCCAAGGCTCGGAGGAAAGGCACAACACAGGGCTGGGCAACATCCTGCTCCGAGTCACGACGTAAGCGCTTGCCACCGCACGCAGATCACAGAATCATAGAATGGTCCAGGCTGGAAGAGACCTCTAGGGTCATCTAGTCCCACCTCCCTGCAGTCCACAGGGACACCCACACTTACACCAGGGCCTCGTTGAGTCTCACCTTGAATATCCCCAGGGAAGGGTCCTCAACCACCTCCCTGGGCAACCTGTTCCAGTGTTCCACCACCCTCAGAGTAAAGAACCTATTCCTAATATCTAATCTAAATCTGCTCTTCAATCTTAACAGGGAATCTTAACAAGATCCTAAGAGGGAATAAGTATTTTGGTCCTGCTCCATACAACCCCCTCTTCCCCCCGCCCCCCGGTACCTCCAAAATAGTTGCTTAGAGGCTGGAGAAATGGAACCAGCAGCTCTGAAGAGCCAAGCCACCATCCTGCCTGCCTCCTCCTGGCAACAGCTGATGCAGATTTTTGGGGCACGCACCTATTGCACCCGAAACGGTTAAGTTGCCCTTCAACAGCTTTCTGCGAGTGAGCACTGGGCTCTTCATCAAGCTGCTCCAGCAGTTGGGGATGCCTTTTTTTCATTAAATCACTCTTTCCAAGTGGAGAGCTTTCCGTAAATTTAATTTGAGCTAATCATTTTCTTGCCAAAGGAGAAAAACAAATCAAAGGTTTATTTTAATGCTATTGAATTCAATGCCTGTAAATTTAATTTCTATCTGTACTTTTGTTTAAACATTTTACAGTGTTAATTACAAGCAATGCAAATTAGTCTTCCCGTGTAATAAAAGGCCTGTTATAACAGATAATAAATAGCTTTGAACCATAAGCTCATTAAGATGCTGTTCGGGTGCGTGCTCTGACTCACAGGTTAAGATCAAAAGGTTAAGATCAAAACTTTCATCCTAAAACCAGGATGAGGATCTTTGTGGCAACTACAAGCTGCGACTGCTGATGCAGAACGTTGCATTCTTTCCAAAGGAAGATCCTGGAGCAAGGGGATGGTCTGAAACCAAAGACATGGAAACCAATAACCTCAATGTCAGGACTTAGGACTCCGACTAAGCTATTTTAGCCAGGTACCATGAAGCGTTACTCACTATTTCTTCTTATCCGTGACCATTTAAATGCCAAGGTTGGAGCAAATAAATCACAGAATCACAGAATGATGTGGGGTTGGAAAGGACTTCTGGAGATCATCCAGTCCAACCCCCCTGCCAAATCAGGTCCACCCAGAGCAGGTTGCACAGGATGGCATCCAGGTGGGTTTTGAATGTCTCCAGAGACAGAGATTCCACCACCTCTCTGGGCAGCCTCTTCCAGGGCTCTGCCACCCTCAAGGGGAAGAAGTTCCTCCTCAGGTTTACATGGAACTTCTTACAGTCAGGTTTATGTCTATTTCCTCTTGTCCTCTCACTGGGCACCACTGAAAAAAGACTGGCCCCAAACCAGACCCAAGTCCTTCAACCTCTGCTCGTGAGAGAGATGTTCCATGTCTCTTATGAGGAAATCGTAAATGATTTCTTTATTGGAATAACTGACACCCTCCAAGCCATGCAGCCCCAATCCTCTTTCTTAGATCTGTAGGGAAAAAACTGCTGAAGTGTCAAGTAAGTTCATTCCCTTGCAGGATGTGCAGGGCAAGCTCAGCACCTTTCTGGACTTCCACATGGATGCAATGAGGTGTCACCTTAACCTGCTGTCAACCTGCAGCCCAAGGGAGAAACACTGCCCAAGGAGAGGCAGGAGGGATGGAGAGAGGTACAAGGCTGTGGGTGATAGCTCTGAACTCCAGCTCCTGACTGGGAAGGAAGGGCTTTGCTGAAACCCCAACCAAGCGCCCAGGCAGAGGTACCCATGTTCTGTGGCATGGAGCAGGAGCAGAGATCCAAAATCATTCTGTCTTTTCAAGACCTTGGGAGAGATTCGGCAAACCGAGACACAGAGCTGAGCAGTGAAGCTTTTCCCCACTGGACTCCAGGCTGACTGTAGGACAGCTACAGGATACGGAGGATTTTGAGGACATCTGGTTGATCCTCCCCTCGTGATCCAAAAGCCTGAGAAAGGGGAAGGTTGCCTGCCAACACGTTTACATGCCTGATGTGCTGTTGACACGAAGCCAGAAAAGACTTACCACTTCCAACAAGGAGCAGGTGATGGCTGCTGTGATTTGCTGATATGAAATACAGCCAGGCTGCTGCCAGCCAAGGCTCGCACGGGACGCCGGCCCATCCGAGGGAAAACCGGCTGGGAGCCCGGCGCTGGGACACGCAGATGCTCGTGTGTCCCACAGGGATGCATGAATGTCCTTCCCACCCTGGTCCACCACCTCCCAAGAGGCAGATCTGAGCCCCCAACCTGCAGAGGAGCTGCTGGAGCTATGCTCAGGGACGGACACGTGGGGAGATCCGAGAAGGCACACACTTTAAATACAGACAGTGAGGAAGAGGAAAACCTCTTTCTCACAGATAAGACACAAGACAGTGGTAAGAACCCAAGCACCTTGCTGGTCAGCAGACACTAGTCCTGTTCTCTGGACCCCACCATCCTTAACCTCAACCCAACTCCAAACTGTCCAGGGCTGACAGATCTCTCTGCTGGTGTTCCTTCCCTCCTGCCTTTTGGAAGGATACAAGTCCCAACACCAGATATAAATGGCCCCATGGTCCTCAAGGCACCTCTTGTGGGTCCAGGGATGATGTAGCCTCAGCCTGAGGAACGTCCTTTTTCTCTGCACAGTGCTTGGGGTGGTTCATCCATGACCACGACCTACCTCAGGAAAAAGATGTTTAGAGAGCAATCCTATAATCAATATGAAAGCTGTACCTTTTTGCTGAAACACCAGTGCTTTGGCTAAGCAAATACTCCTGCCTGATCGCCCTTCTTCCTGCCTGCGGTGGCCCAAGCACTGGCTAAAAGGAAGACTTATGGCAGAGAGGAGACCACAGCTCGCAGTCTTTTCAGCCACCATCTCCCTACCTACTTTCCTCGCCCAAGACAAGAAATCCTGGGCAAACAACCACCAACTGCTCCGCTCTCCCGCGGCTACGAAGAAGGCAGATTTTACAACCACACATCTGGCACATCAATGGCTTCCCTTGATTCCTTCTGCATGGTGCAAATGACATCAACTCATTGATCTCATGAGTTAATGCAGATCTCAAAATAAAACACGCAGGCAGGTGTTTTTCTCCGCAGTTGGCTTTCTGTCTCTGTTTTAGATGCAAGAATAGCTAACAAGAGCTTTAGGAAAGTCACATCAGTCTGGGTGGAGGTGGTGGAACGTGGTCCTGGTGGTCAGCATGCCGGCCTGCATTCCAGATCTGTTTTCAAAACATTGGCTCAGCCACAAGCCTCCCGTGCAGCCTTTGGCCGAGGAGGCTCCTCCGCACCAACATCTTCCATTTATGAACCGGGGTGACGCCGTTTCCCAATCCAACCAGTGTCCTCCTGGCTCCACAGAGCTCCTGCAAAGACGAAGTCCATCCACATTGCAAACACGGCTCAAACCCCAAAAGCAAAGCCCTTATTTGCAGCTAAAAGGGAAAAGCCTTGAGCGGATTCTCTAGGTATATAAAATAACCACAACGTGCAAGAAAAAGGAAAGAGCTGAGACTGGGGGGGAAAAAAAGAAAAAAAAAAAGAGGCCAAAACTGAAGAAAAAAGCAATACTTAAAAGCAAGGTGCACATAAAAGCGTTGTAGCCTTTTGGGGTCACGCAAAAGGTCTGAAGAAGAAGGTTGGGGTTGGGTCGGTTCAACCCAAGGGTGTATGGAGAGGCAAGATGCCTCTAGCTCACAGTTCTGGTAACATAAGCCTCATTTATTCTTCCTGGAAAAGTACGGGCAGCTAGAGAGAGATCTGGTAGGTTTACGCTATAAAAAGAGAATGGTACAACACAGACGAGAAGGAATTTTCCATTCAGAATTAATTTGTTTTCATTAACACCCAATTCCATTGCTCACTATTAGAAGAAAAGCTCTTTTGTTAAAATTTCTAGGGGCTGAAAAGGCCAATGAAGGGGCTGAAAATGCTCCTCCCCGTAACAATGGATTCACTACACGAGACTGCCCACAGAAATACGCAATATCAGGCTTCATATTCCTGATATTTCTGAGGTTAGAAAGTGTAAGGAAGCCACTTAAAAGCAGCATTTGGTCTCCTCCTGCCATAAACAGCAGAGTTAAATTGCCTCTGATATAGGAATCTCACAAACCTCAGGTAAAGCAGCGGCCAGCTAAGGATATGAGCATCTTCATTAATAAACTTCTTCCAAAGTTTAGGATAATTATGGGCAATTAAAGAGAAAAGCACAAGCCAGCCAAGGTGTCGGAATGAGGAAGGAAATCCAGCAGAATCAGATTAATACAGAAGCAAAGAGGAAGGTGACTCCGCTCTTGCTTCACTAAAGACGAACACTCAAAAACGCGAAGTGAAACAAATGCAGAGGTAAAAACCTGAAGGTAAAAAGAGGAATAAAAGTCACTTATCGGGGTTGCAAAAGAAGGGTTGGGGTTTGGTTTTTTTTTGGAAACCAGAGTACGTTTTACAGAGGAGAAATTTAAGGCTGTAATCTCTTTATACAGAGTTGATGCAAGACTCTGGGAAATCCAGAGTCAATGGCAAATATTGACTCCTGATAAAGACACTAAAACAAGAGATTTCAGAGAGGAGTAAAATTCAGCAAGAGCTGGAGGATGCAGCTTAATAAAGCTCTAGAAAACTCTACACAGAACACTATCTGCCTGCCTAGGTATCTTGAACTACTTCCCTCAGGCTTCCTACACTTGTTTAAAGCCCTTTCACGGTGGATATGAGAATTTTGCGGTAATTTCCATTCGTGTTAGCACAAATTTTCACGCAGCTCCTGTGCCAGCCCCAGTTCAGTAGCATCACCGTGCCATCCCAGCTCTGGTTTCGGCACCCTGGGGGTTGGAGAAAGACACAAAGGGTTTGCAGCCCCCTTCCCCAGCCCTGGGTTTTGCAATGGCAGGGTCTGCAACTGCAGAGCTCAGCAAGGGACTAAGAAGAGCAGGGGTCTTGGAAACCTGCCCCGTGCCACAGGGATCACCCTACCACCGAGGATCACCAAGGCAAGAATGGGATCTCAACAGCAGTGTACCACCAGCTGCCTGTGTCTCAACACATAAAATCATAGAATGTTTTAGGTTGGAAGGAACCTTAAAGATCATCCAGTCCCACCCCCTGCCCTGGGCAGGGACACCTCCCACCAGACCAGGTTGCTCCATGTCCCATCCAACCTGGCCTTGAACCCCTCCAGGGATGGGGCAGCCACAGCTTCTCTGGGCAACCTGGGCCAGTGTCTCACCATCCTCACAGCAAAGAATTTATTCCTTATATGCAGTTTAAATCTACTCTCTTTCAGTTTAAAACCATTACCCCTCGTCCTATCACTCCATTCCCTTATAACATCTAGCCACCTTTCTTACTAAGAAGCGAATGGCCCCAAAGCTCAAGTCGTGGTACTTCCACAGACAGATGGAGGCAGGCACAGGATGGAGAGACCTCAGCAGTGGGGACATGCTGAGACAGGGGCAGAAGGGACCAGGAGAGACTCCTGGCACCTTAGCACAGTGAGGATATGGACCATTTTATCACCACCCACAATACAATTTATCTCAGCAACTGCACAGGGCATCCCAGGAAAGGGTCTCGCTGCTTCTGGTGCTCCAGCCTGAGCATCAAGGAGGATGGAAAAGTTCATTTCCAAGCTGGGCAAGGGTATGTGCTGCCTGAAGCTGCCAACCTTCCCCATGCTGCTGCCTTAATCCTTCCCTGGAGCTCTACTCCCAGTAGTAAACTCTTATCAGAGTGAAAGATGAACTTTAACGGCAGCATGGGCGATAACAGGTGAGACATGCACCAAGTAAGGGAATGCCAACATCATTTCCCAGGTTAAGCAAAGTCCTGCACAAGTCTGGAGCTACCACAAGGCTTGCGAACCTGAGATGCAGCAACACACAAGGACTGAAGGCACCCATTTGCCTGCAAAAAGCCCCAAAATAATGCCGGGCTGGAAGATGCAAACCCTCCAACCCTGTGGCACACCCCCAACATCCCATCCCTCATCCGAGATGCTGAGGGCTGGGGGAGGGGAGAGGAATTTCTGGAGATGTCCCCGTGAGGAGGGGGAGCACGGGCCGCCCCAGGATGGCGGTTGAGAAAGGACAGGGACATATATGAAACGTTTCCTGGAGCGGCCGGCGGAGCCAAGCCGGCTTCGCTGGAGACCATGTTTCCACATCGCCCCACAGCTACGAGCGCTCACACAGCCCAGTCACGTCTGGCAACCCAGCGCGAGCTGGCAGTGGCCACCCCCTCCGGACCCCGGCTTCTGCTGGTGGTGGGGGAACGGGGATGACAGGACCCACCACCCTCCAACTCGCCAGGCACCCCCCCAAACACCAACGGGTGCCAAGCTCCCTCCAGCATGGCAGGTCCCACATATATGTGCACCGAGCTGCTGCCTGCCTATACAGCCCCAATTCCGCTTTGTTAAGGGGTGTGTTTTTTTTGTTGTTGTTTGTTTTATTTTTTTCTTCTTCTTTTTTTTTATACTATGTTTAAAGTTGTATATTGTTCCAAAGTTTCCTTGTTTCATGTCATTGTTTGTTGCTGTGTTTGAAAGTTGGCACATATTTGTTCAATTAAAGATTTATTTGCACTATTTGTTGAATAAAGATTATTCTTGCTAAAAGCTAAATAAAGTTTCATAAAAACTCACACATCCCATAAACAAAATACAATGTCCTTTCCAAAAAATCGTTGCACAAAACATTTCAAAATCACTCAATTCATTATACAATAAATCCACACACAAAATAACAAGACCATGCCAGAATACATAATAAAATCTCATTACAACACTTTCAGACCCGAGCTTCAAAGCGGGAACACAAAGCCCCCATGAACCCCCTTGGCCCTGAAAAATCGCTAACAGCGTGGCCAGACAGACTCCCCCGAAATCCTCCCCACCTCCACTAGCACCCACGGGCGCCACCTCCCTGCCTCTTGGCCACCACCGGTGGTTCTAGACCCACGGTGGCTCCTGGCTAGTGGGTGTCCCCCATACCCCCGCCATCCCACCCCTGCCCCGGGGCTGAGCCCATCGCCATTGTGTGGCTCCTCATGGCTGGAGCGGAGATGCTCTCTCATGGCCCCAGCATCACATAAAAGAGCTCCGCAAACCACGGAAACAGAAGGCAAGCAGGGCTTCCAGCAGCATAAGGAGGAGTCAGCACAATTGCCACACGAGCCCCGAAAGCAGAGCCCCACTCTTCATTAAAGCAACAGGCGGAGTTTCGAAAAAAACCACGGATCCTTCCAGAGCCCCAGCACATTAATAATCAGGTTGATGACGGTTATGAGTTGGCTTTCCAAAGCCCAGCTAGTTGAGGGAAAAAAAAAACAAAAATAAAACCCCAACAAAACCCAAAACCCAACAAAAAAGAAAAGTCCTTTAAGTTTGGGATGAGGTTTGGGGCAAAAAGCTGTGTTGCAATAAGCTTAGGGAATCCCAGCCATGCAAAAGCATCCCTTCTCCTCCCAGACTTGGTGGCAACCCTGGCTTCTCCGCTTGCACCCAGTCAAAGGCTACCATTGATCACAGCGAAGGCACCAACACCCTGAGAGCATCGCAACCTGCCCCAGAAGAGGACAGTGACGTTCACCACCCAACCGCCATCGCCCCCTGCCCTGGTGACACCAAAACGCCTTGTGCCACATAGAATGTGTAGGATTATAAAGGACTCATAAAGGTCATCATGTTGGGAGCAAGGGGACAGTGGGGCAGTAAGAAGGACACGGAAGGACCCTTCGGTGGGGTGGCTCATGACACTTCACAAGCGTGATGGGCTTTTCACCTTTAGGAAAGCACCTACCATTGGTCTCCACAGGACACCAGGATGTAAAGGAGGGTAGACATCTCAGTGGACGCTGACACCTTGTAGAGTGTGTTGGATTGGAAAGGACCTTTTAAAGGTGTTGTCCAGTCCAACCCCCACGCAATGAGCAGGGACATCTTTAACGAGACTAGATTGCTCAGAGCCTGGCCTTGAATGCCTCCAGGGATGGGGCCTCCACCACCTCTCTGGGCAACCTGTTCCAGTGTCTCACCACCCCTTGTCCTATCTCTACCTGCCCTTGCCAACAGTCCCTCTCCAAAGGGCCATCCAAGGGTCTCCACCCCTGAGCGACCATCGCCATCCCAGTGCCCAGCAATACCTGTCTGTGACAAACAGCCCAGCGCATTTACAACTCCAGAACCTCCCTGATTCTCCCCACTAACTACAATTTGGAAGTTGTAGGGGGTAGTTTGTTTTGGTTTTGGTTTTTTTTTAACCCCCCCTCCCCTCACTGTAAGTGCCAGAAGCAAAGCTCCCTGGCAGCTGGGGCTGCGCAGCCGTGCACCGGCCGCCCCACGCTCCCTCTGGCAGAAAAACCTGAAAGCTTTATGGATGCACTTACCTACTCCCCTCTGAGCAACAGCTGCCCATGTGGATTGAGTTATTTCGGAGCAGCTACTCCGAAACGGCGCTTGTGAGAAACCCCCTGCACAGAGGAGCCCTCAGCAAATATCAAAGAGAGACACGACAGATCACGAAAAGCCGATGGCAACGCCCGGGACTCGCTTGGCCGGCTGTGACAGAGCTCTGAGGTTCAGCTGAGCAAGGAAAACTCTGGAATAACGCTCGGAAAGACCCCACCGAGAGGGATGAAGCTATGGACTAGCTTTCCAAGGAAAAAAATGGAAGCAGGATTGGCTCTGCTTCCCCAACAGCGAAGGGGAAATTAAGCCAGGCAGCAGAACGCAGACGGCAGCAGTGATCCCCATCTCCTGGGAGCGGTGCCCACTGATGGGACAAGAGTTAACGGGCACAAACTGGAACATAGGAAGTTCCATCTAAACATGAGGAGAAACTTCTTCACTTTGAGGGTGGCAGAGTGCTGGAACAGGCTGCCCAGAGAGGTGGTGGAGTCTCCATCTCAGGAGATGTTCAAAACCCACCTGGATGCCATCCTGTGCAACCTGCTCTGGGTGACTGTGCTCTGGCAAGGGGTTGTACTGGATGATCTCCAAAGTCTCTTCCAACCCCCACAGTTCTGTGACAACCCAGGTGCCAACGGACACATCTTCCACCCCCTTGACAAAGCTCCTTCCATTTAGTAAAATAAGCTCCTAGAGATGGTGGCACGGGCTGGTGGAGAGGGGCCAAACTGTGCTGAAGGACAAAGCCCCTTGGAAATGGCGCTTGGTGGGAAAAGCAGAGATGGGTTGTGTGCAGGTGTCACCCCCAACCTAAACACAGGGTTAAAAGCTGTGGGGTTTTCTTCCTGCCATTTCCAGTGCTTAATCACTTGCATTAGTTGCTAGAGACGCCTCCCTCCCAATTCTTCGCTGAATATATTGTCTCACCAGGCAAAGGAGTATGAACTCATCGTGGTTTCCCAATCCTGACCAGGGGCTCTGCGAGCTACTGGCAATACATATAATAAGTTATTATGCAAATAAAAAACTGGACTCAGCCAAGTGAAATATGCTGGCTCTTAAAGTCCCATCTGCATCACAGCAAGGATCTCAATGAACTTTAAAATACTTATTGTCACCACAATGGGCAATATTATATTCTAGTTTGGATCTGTTCCTTCAGAGCACTAGCTCTCATTTGTAGATATTTTTAGATTTTCCTATCCCACTCCTCATTATGAAACACTGAGCTGCAGATTGATTTATTTCTTAAAAGCAAGTTGCTGTTTTCCCAATAACAGATTTAACAAATTTGTTCCACCTGTTCAGTTATGCTTCCAATGTCTTTTTTGTGGTTTCATTGAAGTTTTTTTTAATCCAAACCTCAAAGACTCTAAACTCAGCATTAAAAGACAAGCTCAGCATCATCACTACCACTCGCAATTCAAACGCTGCTCCAAATTACTGCAAGCTTTCATTTGTAAGTCGATACAGACAGCAAGATTATTAAGCTTAATGGCTGTGGGCGCAAACACACGCTCTTCGGAGGGCATTCTCCTACTGTAAGTCCTACCTCTGCAGCACAAAGGGGCTCACTGCATTATCCTCAGCACCTTCTGCCACCTCAGCCACCCACTATAAGTAGAGAGCTATTAAAAAAAAATAAATCAAAATTATAAATCAAATAATCCTATCTGTATTCATAGTCCCTGGAGCCCAGCGTTTTTTACTCCTTTAACGCATCGGTGAGAGTCAAATGCCTTGATGGGGAGCCCTGGGGAAAGGCAACGGTGTTGGGGAGACCCCTTCTGTCTGAAGGGGATGGATACAGAGCCATAAACAACCCCCCTCTCCCTTTTTTATACCAAGGTGCATGACCGTGATCCCGGGACTTGAAAGACAAGCTTGGTGCTGGGGTATTTCATTAACTTAACGACCAGCAGCTTTCTCGCATGCTCAGCTCATTGAGGAACTCTGCAGGTTAATAGTAATAGCGGCAGATGTATCGTCACCTTACCAGCAAGAAACCACCCTTTGGGAAATTCTTTGTAACCAGAATGATAATTATCATTCTCAAACCTCTATGCCAATTCTGAAATAATTTGAAATAAAACCAGATAACGGACAGGGAAACCTGCATTCAGCAAAAAATCACTGAATCATAGAATGGTTTGGGTTGGAAGGGACCTTAAAGATCATCCAGTTCCAGCCCCCCTGCCCTGGGCAGGGACACCTCCCACCACACCAGGTTGCTCAAAGCCCCATCCAGCCTGACCTTGAACCCCTCCAGGGATGGGGCAGCCACAGCTTCTCTGGGCAACCTGTTCCAACCTGCAGGTCTGCTGGCGGGTCCTCAAGCAGGTAATGATGCCAGCAATGATGTGTTGCAAGAAGACCTGCTGGTGGGTCTCTTCTCCTACACCAGCCATGGTGTACGGAGAATGGGTCACCTGAAAGTGAGGACCCAGGACGATACCTGTACCCACCCTGGCCAGGGTCAGAAGCAGCATCATGTCTTACAGAACTGCCGGTGGGAAGTATCCTTGGGGCAGTCTTCAAGAGAAGATGCTCACCAACATCAAGGTTGTTTTAATCACCATCAATGAATGAAGATTCCCTCCTGATGGCTGAAGCTCCAGAATGAAGGAGGCCACCCTGGCAGTAGAAGGGTGATGGGGTGCCCAGGACACCAGGGCACTGACAAATTTACCCTTGGATTGAAGAAATGGGGTTTGGCTGCTGCTCCAAGAGACCCCATGGACTACTTTTAAGAACAGTTCATTTGCTTAAACAGCAACCTATTTTCACTTAGCCTTGATTCACAAACGACCTTATAAGAAGTTCAAGTCTTAAAAGAATAATTTTCAGGTTTCCAAAATCATTCCTCAGCAAATAATTTCGAAGCAGCGTTTAAGTGCAGCCATTTATTGGCAGAACATGTGAGTGCACAGGTGTGCACAAGAGCTGGCCAAAGAATTCTGCTTAATTTATGTGCAAGCAAATTTATGTTATGGAGATATCACAGGGAAAAAAAAACCCAAAGGAAACTAGGATCCTGTAAGAAATAACCCAAGTCTTCTCAATCTGAAAGTCTTGACATTGTGCACTGATAGCAGAAACCTGAGAATAATCTTCTTCATTCTTAGCGTGAGGCATGGAAGGGATCCTCAAAGTGGATAACATACCCAGTGACATGTTTCCAGCTAGGTAGCATGAAAATTTAACACTTAATCCGATTCTAACCTAAAGCAAATTTTTCAGAATATCTGAGGCTTCATATTATCAAAGTAATATTTGAGAGGCCTGGGACTGAACCAAGGTTTGCCTCTGCTCTCCTCAAAGACCCATGATCCAACCCCCCCTCTAAACACATTTGCAGAGACAAAGTTTCATTGCCCTTGCAGCTATTTTTTATAAACAGATGAGCGCTCCAAAAGCTAGAATGAGGGTCCTGCAAGCTTTGGATGCCTGTTCTAATTTGGCAGTACCCAGCATGGCATCTCCTGAGGCTGCAGCTCATCCCAGGTACAGATCCTTTGCTGCAGAGCAAAATTGGTTTGGATTTCTTGCCTGCTTCTCCCCCCCCTNAAACCCTAATTTTTCAGGGGGGTGGATGTAGCCTGAGGGCGAACCAAAAGCTGACTGTGGTAAATCCCAGCTCCCGCTGAAAGTCATTTCGTCGGGGGCTCGGAGAAAGCAGGCAACAGGAGAAGAATAGCAAGAGGGAAATCCTGCCACAGACATACAATTTGCACATGCACTCACTTGCTTTTATCCAACAATTAAAGCCATTTCTGCTCGGCGTAGCCATTACCCTAGTGAGTGACAGCTTTACAGGCCTGAAAGCTATTTTGTGTAGGGAATCAACAGCGCGACACAGCCCCGCGCCGTCCAGACACGAGCCCTGAACGCCGACTGGTACACAGAGCTGTCAACATACTTCACTGATATAATCAACAGAAAATGTATAGAGCTGCCTGGAAAAAAAAAAAATGAAAAAAAAATAAATATCCACCCCGCCAGATTACATGCTCCGCTGTCTCCGACTGAACAAACACGGTTTTGAAGCACACCACAGTTCGAGAGCTTTCAAAATACTAGCTGGCTGCTGCCAAACAGATCCAGGCTGGCCAGAAGAACAGCAGGTAGGACCACACTGAGGATAAAAGGAGCCACAAAAGTAGCCCAACCTTGAAAAAGTGGACAACACCGAAAAGATTTAACAGCTCCACCAAGAAGCCAACTTGTCTTCCTTTCTGTTTTTAAGTGCTTACTTGGAGACTTGGACCACTCTCCAGTCTTGGAGGTAGAGCTGACAACCCAACCTGCAACACTACCATCGTTCCCGCCCAATTCTCAACCCATTGTGTCTTGACCTTCTTGAGCAAGACGCTGGAAGACACAGCGAAGTCCAAAGTGCTACTGAAGTTTCCTTGTGAACAAAGCACAGCTCTGCTGACCTTCTGCAGATGTAGCAACTGGCACTTTCTAAAGAGACTGACACCTCTCTATTCCCCATGGACAACCACCTTTGCAGATCATCTTGGGAAAAAAACCCCACTCTTTTGTAGATGAAGAGCCCAAACTCAGCCCAAACCAACCACCAATTCATTGTCTCTGAAATGAGCGGCACAATTCGTTGTACCTAACACTACAACTGAGCACTATGCAAGATTCTCCATCCTTCCTGCAACCCAAAGCTGTCACACGCACAGACACTTTCACCAGCTTTCAGTCAACCTACATCAACACACCTTCCCTACTTAAATTACTCCTCTTAAGGTGTGAAAGCCATTAGTACACCAAACCCAGCTAAATCAAGCAACCTAAGAGGACAAGAGGCAACAGGCACAAAGTGGAACACAGGAAGTTTCACCTCAACCTGAAGAAAAACTTCTTCCCTTTGAGGGTGGCAGAGCCCTGGAAGAGGCTGCCCAGAGAGGGTGTGAAGTCTCCTTCTCTGGAGATATTCCAAACTCACCTGGATACATTCCTGTGGAACCTGCTCTGGGTAGACCTGCTTTGGCAGGGTTTGGACTAGATGATCTCCAAAGATTCCTTCCAACCCTTCGGATTCTGTGAGGAGCCACCACAACAGCAGCTGCCTGGGACACTGGACCAACAGAGCATCGCTGACAACACAGACCATCTCTTCAATCTCTAAACCGCTGGTAACCGCCACAAAATTTCCCCACAAAAGTCCAAGACATTAAAACCCAGAGTACTGGCCTTAGAAAAACACTACGAGCCAGAAAACAAAACAAAACATAACAACCCAAGAAATTGCCCTGGGTTTCATTACTGTTGTTACATTGCAGGCACCCACCAGGCTGACACGTACCGACACGAGAGCCCACAGGCGAGGTGACAAAATGAACCACAGGGCCGGCCAGCTCACCCCACGTTGCCTGGTTGCTCATATTCACTTGCTCGTTTGTCAGACCTTTCCCCGAAGCACAATTAATCTGCGTTTTTCCTTCCCAATCCAACCCAACCCTTTAACTAGCAGGAGCGTTAAATTTGGGTCCATTTTGGGGCAAGACCAGGGGGAAGAAGCATTTCTGGAAGAGCAGTAACTTCAACTCCAGCTTGGACAGAAGGCATATTTCATGCTAAGATGTCAGTTACTAACAGTTGACACTAGCAGTGTCAATTTGCCCTTCAGCTAGAAGAAAGGCATGTAACCAACCCTGACCAAACTGAAGTTTCCCCATTGCAACAAGGCATTTCTGCCAGGAATCACAAATTCCGGGTCATGTTTCTTATGCCCTTCTTTGTATAATAACCCTCTAAGTCTGTGCCTAGAGACAACGGTTCTGACTTGGCAGTATAGATGCCAGGGTTCGCAGAGCATCCCAGACGTCACCTGGACCAGCTTCAAGGGCAGCGCTTTTCTGCACCGTATAAAATAACGGGGGAAATGCAGGGGAACGGTTCGATGAGAACTAAAATAACCCCAACGAACGATTATTACTGATTTTTCCTGGCAGAGTACCCCTGTTTCCTCCTCCCAGACAACGCTCAAGGCCAACTCCAGTCCCAGCACAAGGCGATGCCACGGAAGCCCGGCAAGGGTGGGTGGAAAGGTGGCTTTTTGGGTGACACTGCCACAGGACTCTCAGGACACGTCCCCGCAGGACGGGCTGTACAAGCTGCTCCCCTCCACTCTCCTCCCCCAATTCCCAAACTCCATCTTTTGCTGGCCAAAACAAATGTTTACTTTTCCTTGTTTCTAAACCCCTGCTTTGCCTGCCTGTAACAGCCTTACAGACCCAAGTTCAAAAAAAGCGTTAATTCAAAAATAACTTTCAATCCCCGTGTTTTTAAAGCTCCATTTTATGAACTATCTAAACTCTACTTGGCCTCACTCTAATTAACCACTAAATGCCAAGCAGTCAAACAAAGAGCAACCAAAAAAATNATTGTTCTAGAGGTTTGGGCTTTTTGAGAAAGCGTCCTTAATGATAACAAAATTGCTAGGTAAATATGTCAGCGAGACCTTCCCTGTCAGCCGTAGCCTCGGGGTGTGATTTCTGTTCACAACATAAAAATTTGTGCTCTTTGCCAGATTTCAGATAGCAAAACTTGGATCCCCTGGAAGATACCTGGCGTTGCTTTTGTACACCAGCAGCAGGAACATTTAACTGCTTGAGTACCTGGTCCGGACAAGCAGCTTGAAGGCACACGAGGACCTTCATGGGACCTGACCCAAAGTTTCACTTCCCCAACAACCCTCATCGACTACTGTTATCACAAGTATCATTTATAAAATTGGTTTTCCAGCATCTTCAGTCATGGGAAGAAGAAATGGTTCTAAGCCAGGAGGGACCAATAGTAAAGAAGCTCATGCTCCACCAATTGGGGGGACACCAGCCCAGCAGTTTGTGGAGCAAAACTGCAGTCACCTGCATGCAACTGGGCTCAGAAGCCTAAAAATCTTCATTAAGTGGGAACAAGCCAGTTCATATTTTGGCCAAAATCTCCCTCTTTGAATACTTTGGTCCAGTATTTAGGTACTAGGGAAGATGAATCCAAGTTATTTTCAGCTTGACCTGATCCTCAGCCCTCACCTCCACCATGGGTTTGCAGAGAGACCCAACGGCCCTGGCTCTGGCTGTCACCAGCTGGAGGGGACTGTGAGGATGGACGGAAGGGGAAGGGGCTTTGAGGGGAAGCATCAGCAGGCACCGAGACACCCTGATATCCATCTTACTTCCACAGAGCCTGGTTATTCCGAAAAGCAAGAGAAAAGCAGAGTGGCAGACTAGGGAGGAAAGAGTTGACAGCTATTTGCTGTATCCAGCGTAATTTTCTTTGGCAAATCCAGCCTGTTGTGAGAAATGTGCGCCAGACGCCTGGAATCGGCGGAGCTGAGCCTGCAGGAGCAGCACTTTGTATTTAACACTTGAAGACCTCAACTTCCGAGAGCTCATCCTACCCCTTCATACCAGCCAGCGCACGAAGGCAGCACATATGGAACCGACTAAAGGCGCTTGATGCAGCGCCTATAAATTGTCCAAGCCTCGCAGCCGCACATAAGAGTGCTAACAACAACTGTGCCGTACACATTTGTTTGAAGTCAGATCCTGCTTTTATTAGGGGCGTGCTGCTTTCCTCTTCAGAGCCCTGCACCGGCTGCTGCTCCCCCTTACGTGACTTCGCCGCCGGCTGGGACATTTGCAGCCAAAGGGGTGATGCCACGGTGCAGCCACGGAGCCCAGCCTGGCTCCCGGCACAGTGGTATAGGACTCCCCCCCCACACCCAAAATGAGAAACAGCCCCCACGGCGGCATGGACAGGAGCATCCCTCCTGTGAGGACAGGCTGAGAGAGTTGGGGTTGTTCAGCCTGGAGAAGAGAAGGCTCCGGGGAGACCTCATACCTCCTTCCAGTCCCTAGAGGGGCTACAGCAGAGATGGGGAGAGACTCTTCATCAGGGAGTGGAGCCATAGGACAAGGCGGAACAATTTTAAACTGAAAGAGTTTAAAAATTTATGCTAGGTATTAGGAAAGAATTCTTTACCCTGAGGGTGGTGAGAGCCTGACCCAGGTTGCCCAGAGAAGCTGTGGCTGCCCCATCCCTGGAGGGGTTCAAGGCCAGGCTGGATGGGGCTTGGAGCAACCTGGTGTGGTGGGAGGTGTCCCTGCCCAGGGCAGGGGGTTGGAAGTGGATAACCTTTAAGGTCCTTTCCAACCCAAATCACTCTACGATTCCATGTGCAGGACACAGCCCAAAGCTCTGCAGTGCTTGATTTGACATGGGGATCTCTAGAGACTACAGTCGCCAGAATCCTTACGAGCATAGAGATTCTCTCCCTCTCCTAAGGAAAATCCACTCTATAAGCAAAGTTTTGGTGTTTCCCATCGATCTGGTGACTCGTCAGACACGGAGGCCAAGTACAGCTGAGCAAGATTAGCACTGAGCCCCCCCCTCAGGCTCAGCTAAAGGCTTTAGTTAGAGAAATTTTCCTCCACACATTCCTTTTTCTGCTTCGGCTACGACAGCAGCATTGCTACAACTGAAGAACGAGCCTGAATTCTATCACCACATCAATAAAAGCTCAGACCTGCTGCAAAGCCCAGCTGTGGCTCATTCAATCCTCTGCTAAAGGCAAACCAGAGAAAACTCACTCAGGAAAATGTACACAGCCTAGAAAAGAAGCAAGCAGAAGGCAAGAGGCTTGTGCATGTTTTATTTCTCCATCCTCCTCGTGAGCTTTGCTACCTGAACACCTTGTTCACTAGCAACGTTCCTGGGATTTCCCACACTTACAGTAAAGCAGAGATCAGAAACACAAAAAAACCCAACAACCCCAAAACACCCAACCCCTCCCAAAATAACAACCCATCAAAGCTTCCTAAACCCTGAGCAACCCCAGGACAGGGCTCACGTGACATAACTTCTCCCCAGAAGAACACCTCAACATCAACAGAAGCAGCACCACAACAAAGCGATTGGGGGTTACCTGGTCTCACACCAATTGTGGTTATCTTCTGTTTCAAAAAGAAAAATAAGAAAAACCAACCAAACAAAAAGCAGCAGCCAGCAGACAGGCAGCTTTCGCCTACACACTGTGCTGGTGATGACCCACCAGGCAAATGCTCTACGAGAGTCACTCTTTTCTCCCGAGGAACATGTGATAGGACAAGAGGAAAAGGCCTCAAGCTGGGCCAGGGGAGGTTCACATTGGATATCAAGAACAATTTTGACACAGAAAGGGTTATTAAGCTTTGGAATGGACTGCCCAGGGAAGGGGTTGAGGCACCATCCCTGGAGGGATTCAAAAGATGAGTTGACATAGTGCTTGGTGACACGGTTTAGTGATGAGGTTTTTTAATCAGGTTGATGTTGGACTAGATGATCTCAAAGGTCCCTTCCAACCGAGACAATTCTATGATTCTGTGTCTCACAAAGCACAGCCCCCTTCCCTGTGCCCACTGCTAAGGGCTGCTCAGCAGCAAGCCCTCGGGATGCTCCGCTCTCCCCAGGCAGGTGGTTCACCTCCAGTCCCTGTCCAGGAACACCCCGGGATGCCTATCCCTCACTTTAAAAAAATTTGGGTACCTCAATTTATTTTCTTAGCAGTTCTCACAATAGCAGGATTTAACCTCACTGGGGTGATTCTGCACATCCTGCCCATTGCACCACAGCATCCTCCTGAGCCTTAAAGCCCACCACTGCCACATCAGAAACATTTTCCTGCAGTAGTGCCTCAGCAGCTCTGGCACATGAGCCTTGGTGTAAAAAACATCCTTTTCACCCCCATTTATCTGCTCTTTGCTACCACCAGAGCCAGGAAAACTGTGGTAATCCTGGAAAAAGTGACATTTAACCTTTACTTTCCCCAACACACAGAGAAAAAGTCTTCCTTCCATCTTCAAAAGAGAACATCTCCCCGGATATACAGAATCACAGAATAATACAGTGTTGGAAGGGATCTCTGGAGATCATCCAGTCCAACTCCCTGGCAAAGCAGGTCCACCCAGGGCAGGTTGCACAGGAACTCATACAAGTGGTTTTTTAATATCTCCAGAGATGAAGACTCCACCACCTCTCTGGGCAGCTTCTTCCAGGGCTCTGCCACACTCAAAGTGGAGTAGGTGCTCCTCATGTTTAGATGGAACTTCTTGTGGTCAAGTTAGGGCCAGTTTCCTCTTGTCCTCTCACTGGGCACCACTGAAAAAAGACTGGCCCCATCCTCCTGACACCCACCCTTCAAGTATTTGTAGGTGTTGATCAGATCCCCCTTCAGCCTTCTCTTCTCCAGACTAAAAAGCCCCAAGTCCCTCAGCCTTTCCTCATCAGAGAGATGCTCCAGGCCCCTCAGCATCTTTGTGCTCCTCTGCTGTCCCCTCTCCAGCAGTTCCCTGCCCTTGAAATGGGGAGCCCAGAACTGGTCCCAGGGCTCCAGATGGGGCCTCCAGGTCATTGATGAATGTATTGAAGAGGACAATGGCACGGAGGGAATTCCGCTCCCTCTGGGATCAGGGCTTTCCCTGGCCCCATGGCGCGGGTCCCTCGGCCAGGATCACCCAGTTCCCCAGCAAGAGTTAACACCACAACCTCTGCAAGCACCAACAAGCCTATCCATAGCTCAAGGGCAGCACACATACTAATTTAGTTCATTATCACTAAAAAGATAGTAACAGCTGCAGTTAAAACCCAACTCTTTTCTTTCCGAGTTTTCCTCCTGCTCTCTGGATCAGCTGCACAGACCGGCAACCCCTATTTTGAGCTGATTTTTCCGCCACAGGGTATGGGTTTTTTGGGTTTGTTTTGTTTGTTTGTTTGTTTTTAAACAGGAAAGCAGCAGAATTCAAGCTTTCCAGGCAAAAAACACACCACCCCTCCAAACTCCTGCAGATCCAGATTTTTCAGCACCTGATGAGACTCTTGGGTGAAACGCACTGACAGGGAGAACGGCAGCACCCTCCAACTGCAGCAAAAAACCCCCAAAACCTAAAAAAAAAAAAACCCAGAAAGAAAGAAAAATATCTTTTTTTTTTTTTTGAGTCTAAACTGCTTAGTCCCCTCAGTGTCACAGCAGATCAGTAAGAGTTCCAGCTATCAGCTTTAAATGATGTATCCTATTTTTCCTATCCCATGGGAAAATTAATTTAAAAAAAAAAAGTGCTGGTTAAGGTTAGCAGTAGCTCTGCACCTTTTTTGCAAGGTTCAAGGAAATAATCGCTCCAAAATTATTTCCTGGATTCATTTCTCCGAGCCCAGCACGGGGAGAAGGTGGGAAGGACCACGTGGAGTCTGTTTTGGCCATTAGCGCCTGCCCTACGCTTCCCTGGGAAACCTGGAAAGGCCGCTGCTGCTTCTTGGATGAGAAAATAAAAGCAAGAATTCAAGGATTTAGTTAGTTAAGTTTTTCCCTGCTGGACAAGGTACACTTCGTTTATACCTTCTTGCCCCCAAAATTATTTGCTGCGTATTGGGGTACCTGGTGTTGTTTTATCCCCCGCTACGTAGCCCCTTCCCCACCAGGACGGACTGTACCAGAGATGGAGGACACCGAATAAAACGACTGAGAAACCCAAAACCGGGGGACGGCACTTCTTTGAGGTGTGTAACTCTTATTTCAGGGGACAGAGGGTCTCTTGCTAAGGGAGCAGCCAGCCACCTCCTGCTCCGGTGTCAGGGAGCGGAGGGACGCCTCTTGGGGAAGGAATGTCAACGTTCCAGCCCTTTACAGTAAGGAAGGGAAAAGGGAAAAGGGACAAGACAATGGAAATGTGATGAAGAAGCGCCATGGGGTTTATATCCAGGGAGCAGTGTGTGGGAGCAGCAGCATCCAGGGTAACTAACGTGGGGAAAGCAGGAAAGACAGCCCAGATCCAGCCCAGGAGCATTAGGGCTGGCCCGAGGAGCTGGAGTCATCATAGACGTGGCTCAGCCTTGGCCACGGTGGGGACCACAATCCCCATGCTGTCACCCTCCAACTCTTCCACCCGCCTGTGATCTGTAATTACAAAGCTGTATACCAGGCTGGTTTAAGGAACTTTCTCACCATCTTCCCCCTTCCACCTTGTTATGTGCCTCAAGAGAGATTTCAAACACAGATGAATTGCAAAGAGGGATTAAGGGCAGCCGGACAAAGGCTGGGCACAGCGGGACAGGGCTGCATCGCCACTGGGGGAGGGAAGGGGTACGGAACCCTGCTGTGCCACCGATGGGTTGCCAGCCTGGGGGACATTGTGGCTATTGTGAGGAGGTAAAAGCAGCAGAGACAAGGAGGGCCTGATCTTGCAGAGCCCCATTGCCATCATTGTTGGGGCCGTCTGGTAGCCCTGTGCTGGCTCAAATTGAGCCCACAGCTGGGCGACAGTGCCAAAAGGGTGAGTGGCTACTAGCCATTGCATCAAAGTCCTGCTGGGACACGACACCAGTCGAGCCCCACTGCTGCCAAGCCATGTGATGCAGTGACATGCAGTGCCCACAACCCCATGCGACACAACAGCTGCTGCAACACCACGTCGCGCAATGCCCACCACGGCAAAGCCACGCAACGCGATGCCATGCTACGCCACCCCATGCCCTGCAAGACCTGCTGCTGCAAAGCCATGCCACGCCACCCCACTCCTTAAAATACCCACTGCTGTAAAGCCACACAATGCCACCTCATGCCATGCGATGGCAGCTGCTGCAAAGCCATGCAATGCCACCCACGGTATGCCACACAATGCCCTACACCATGCAACAGCTGCTGCTGCAAAGCCATGCCACAACACCCCACACCATGCAATGTTGCTGCTTAAAAGCCATACACCACCCCACACCGTGCCACCCTACGCCATGCAGTGCCACCCCATGCCCTGCAAGACCTGCTGCTGCAAAGCCATACATCGCCACCCCATGCCATGCCATCCCATGCAATGCCTGCTGCTAAGCCATGCAATGCCACCACATGCCATGCCACCCCATGCCATGCAATGCCTGCTGCTGCAAAGCCATGCCACGCCACCCCACACCATACAATGCCTGCCGCTGCAAAGCCATACATTGCCATGCCATGCACTTCCACCCTACACTATGCAATGCCTGCTGCTGCAAAGCCATCC
>VXBJ01002394.1:229619-246233 GCA_013400055.1 Nycticryphes semicollaris
GTGTCAAAATTGTTCCTGATTTCCAATCTGAACCTCCCCTGGCCCAACATGAGGCCATTTCCTCTTGTCCTATTGCCTGTGAGTTGGGAGAAGAGCGACCCCTCCCTGGCTACACCCTCCTTTCAGGGAGTTGTAGAGAGCCACAAGGTCTCCCCTCAGCCTCCTCCAAGCTCAACACCCCCAGCTCCCTCAGCCTCTCCTCAAAACACTTATTCTCCATAATCCTCACCTTAGAGCAGCCTTCCAAGTGTCTCAAGGGGGCTACAGGAGAGTTGGAGAAGGGACCCTTTGTCATGGAGTGTAGACATAGGACAAAGAATAATAGTTTTAAATTGAAAGAGGGGAAATTTAGATTAGATACTAAAAAGAAATTCTTTACTATGAGGGTGGTGGCACACTGAAGAGGTTGCCCAACGATTTTGTGGAAGCCCCATCCCTGGAGGGGTTCAAGGCCAGGCTGGACGGGGCTTTGAGCAACCTGTTCTGGTGGGAGGTGTCCCTGCCCAGGGCAGGAGGGATGGAATTGGATGATCTTTAAGGTCCCTTCCAATCCAAACCATTCTATGATTCTATGACTTTAATCCTGTAGGCACCAATTGGAAGGTGAATGCAGCTGAGCACTGGGTGCCCAGCAAGCTTTTGAATGTTTTGGGGCAACTATTGACACCTTCTCCAGCTTATTAAAGGTTGATTCTGGCTGCTATTTAAAAAATCAAAGGCGGAAAGCAGCTGAGGCACAAGTTAACCAAGAAGCAGTGTGGGTTTTGGGAGGGAAGACTGTAAACTTCAAGAAAGCAGGCTTGAATAAACCATGGGTTTGGGTATATATCCCTCAGAAAACAAGGAGTGGGGGAAGACATCCAGGGAGTTGCCGGCTCCTTTTTGGAATTAGAGTAACGGCACATCTGCAGACCATCCCAAGGCAGAAGCGAGGTAGAAAGAATAGCATGAGATCAGCTTGGTCATCTCCAACACAATAAGGAACACGCACAGAAAGTATAAATCAGAGCCGTCCCTAATACCGAGGGTGAAAGAATGGGGTGAGCGTGTGGGGACAGGGCTGGATGGAGCGAGGCTGCGGCCGCGGGGGAGCGCGAGGACAGACAGCAAGTGGCGTGGGAGATAAGGAAACATCACCAAGTATGTCAGTAAACAAGGAGAGAAAAACCAGGTGGTTCTTCTCAGCAAGGAGGAACACGTACGGCTGAAATGGAAGCAAACAGAAGGGTCGGGACTGTTTTAGTGAGAAACTATATTCCAAAAAAAAAACCAACCCCAAAACCCAAAACCCCAAATCCCACCATTCAGGTTTCAGTCAAGCAACTGCTAACACCAGCGACCCGTAAGGTGTTGGGAAGGGAAGGTGGGGGAGAGAGAAAAACGTTGGGATTTTTGCAAATAGCTGGATCATTGGGGGTGATCATGGGGAACTCGTGGGGTCAGGGAGGGCTTCAAAGACAGGGGGAGGATGAGGCAAGCGTTGGGAAATTATTATAGAGGCCACACAGCTTGGCTAAATATCCCCAAAACACCACAAATAATCAAGGCGTTTTTTAGTACCCAGAGGGTGAGATGGAAGCCGGGGGACAGCTGATGGGGATTTGTTGAGGGTGACCTTCTCAGGCCAATCTGACCCCCTCGGGGAGCAGCAAAGCTGGCAACTGCTTTATCTTGATTTTCAGGTTGCTTTGACATTCCTGCCCCTGACCAGTTGCCTCCTCTGGGTCACTGCAAGGCCCACCAGCCCCAGGGGTTTGCAAGAGCAGGCACAGGACGAAAACAAGAACCCGTGGCTGAGCTGGGAAGGCTCCTCAAACGAGCATTCGCACCACAAGGAGGAGCTTGTTGATGGTTTACAGCCAAGGAAGCAACATATCAAAAGGAACTCTGCAAAAGTCTTTGCTGGTTCTATTACCCATCAGTGGTTTTGCTTGATAATGAAATAAAGAGTGAAGTTGCTAAGATTGGGTATGATGCCTGTGTGCCACGGGGCTGCAAGGAAGCTTGACTAAAGCGTTAGAAATTAGCTTAACAAATTGGAGAGGTGGCCTGAAGAAGATGAGATACAGTTTGAAAGAGTAAAAAGGAGGCAGGGAGGGGGAAGAAAGGTGGGGGAAAAAGAGTGTAAAGGTCTTAGTGGAAGGCAGAAAGAGCGTCTGGGGCTGCGGAGGGTGAGCAGGGGTGGCTAGGTGGCATTGCTGAGGAGCACTTCCAGCTGGTTTTTAGAGGATCATATGATGCAGAGCAGGTCACCAGTGCTGGGCAAACAAGCACCGAGAGGGAATGCTGGAATTACCATCTGGATTGCAGGAAGGGGAGCTGCACCAGAGATTATCCCCTCCCCAGTACCCAGGCTCTGGAGCTGTGGGTGATGGATACCTGTGAAGCTCCCCTGGGACATGAGAGCTCTTGGCCCTGTGCTGGATGTGCTGTGGGAAGGTCTTGTGGGCCCCCTGATGCCCAGGGATGTGCCCTCTGAGCCCTCCTGGAGGCCCCTTCTGCTGCGAGGCTGTCAGGGCTGGACTTGGAGGGCTAAGTGGTCCCTTGCAGGTCTTCCCCTGCTCCATCATCCCGTGGGTAGTGTGGGAAAGCTGCCTAAATCCTGGAAAGGTTTGCCTGGGAATTTGTGGAGTCTTCATCACTCAGTATTTCACAGATTACAGCTATAAAGAACACTACAGTTGCTGTTTATCCTGCCTTTGGGGAGGAGGGTGAACTAGATGACCTCTTTGTAGTCCTTCCTAGCCTTATTTTTCTGCAATAGGGTTGGGTTTTGTTTTTTTTTTTTCTTTAAGTTCTGTGTAATACTCACGAAGTTATATGAGTCTCTGTTTTCATTTAAGAAAGAAATGTTTCCCTAATATTTGTGAAGAAAAAATTGGAAGCATTAATCACTGCCAACCCTAACAACTCAAGAGCAAAAAGCAAATAGAAGCTAATGAGCCCTCTGTACAACATGCTTTAATTATTTTAGGCCAATTTATAATTATTTGAATGCTTAAGTTTGTTACTGTTCTTCAAGACTGAGATCCAAATTATTTAAAAGCAATCATACATTGACCCGCTGAGGCCTGCAATAGCCCAGTTCCATTTTCAAGACTAATTTATGATGAATTTTAGAGGCCAGTTAAGCCCAGAAGTCCCTGAAATTATTTTGTACCGTGTATGTTCTTCAGGTCTTAAAGATGGGTCCGTGTTTGAAATGTCTTAAGGCCAAGCTGCGTAGCTGGGTCAATCAGTTATTAATATTAACTGCTCATAAGTAGGGAGTTTGTCACTTCTGCTTTAATCTCACTAGGGACGTTTGCCAAATCCTCAAATCTAGGTACCTCTGCCTCCTAGAGCAGATCAACATGCAGCATCCCACCAATGAAAAAGAAGCCCCATCTGATGATATAATTAGTATGTGTCATCCCAGACCTGAGAGAGATCCTCACACCTTGACCCTATGGCACTGGCCAAACCCCACGGAGGCCCTGCACTGTTTTTCCAGTATTTTATTTTAATTTCTCTTGCAGTAAGCATTGCTGCCAGCTTCAGGCTTTGGTGAGAGCGTGTGGAAGGGAGCCCTTCCCTGCCACAGATGTTTGCTTTCTGAACCATGGGTCCTCCTTCTCCGCTGAATGCAACCAGTGCCTTTATTTTTTTTTCCCCCTAAGTTTCACCCCCTTTCACTATGCCAGCCCTGAAAATCTTTGTTATATGGCTGAAGAACCTCAAAGGATTAAGTTGTCCTCTGCAGCCCAGCCTCATTGCTCCAAGGGGTCCTGGTCCAGGAGAAGCAGGAGCCAGAGGACAAGAAAAGCCTCCCACTTGTAAGGGCTGCAGAAATGACACAGATTCGTAATGCTTTGGATGGGCTGATCAAAGGCAGGGTCCACAATAGGCAAATAAAGAACAGTTCTTTTTAATCAGAAAATAACATTACTTCTTTCACAAGGAAGAGGTCCCCCCACCCAAATTTCGCCTCTTTATATCTGCTAGAATTTATTGGGTCCAGCTGCCCCTGCTTTTTTTTCCCCCCTGTGAACAATGGAAAGAAATCTAGGAAAAAAGGAAACATTCCAAAAATAAAGGCATTGTTCCCTCCAGCCCATGTAGTGCGACAGAGTCCTCTGGAGGGTGGGCAGAAGTTGAAGAGGAGAAGAACACACAGAGGAGAACAACATTTCCAATGCCAGGAGACTTTTTCCTCTTGATTCCTAAACTTGTTGGGTTTGTTTGGGGTTTTGGGTTTGTTTTGTTTTGTTTTTCCCCAGCATCACAGAGCAACGGAGCCTTCCCATCCTGGCAGGATTTAACCAAAGGTGGGAGGAGAACCTGAGGTAGGAGCCTTGTCAGTTTAGGAGATCCTCCTTTCTTTGGACAGGGGTAAAACCCTCCAAGCATAACACAGGGCACTTCATGGGAGGTCCCAGTGCCAGTTGCCATGTATATTTAACAGAGCAGTGAATGCCTTCGAAAGATGTTGTAAAGAAGATTTTAGCCCATTTCCCACTTACATTGTGGCAACAGCTGTAATACTTGCAGCAGCAATAGAGTCGATTTTAACATGTGTGACCTAAAAGCTTTGGAATTCATGACTTTCCTTTGAGGAAAGCTCTGCTAAATTGCAGGAGAGCCATCTCTTTTAGTCTCTCAATGATGTTAGCCACAACGTTAATATAATAAAGTCTCCTGAAACCTGAAGTCATAGCATACCGACAGCGTGTCCTCAGATAGGTTTAGAAGCCCTTAGGACAAAGGATCCTGACTTTTAGAAAAGCCTCCTTGCATCACTGTGATTACATTCTTATTTTTTCCCCTCACTGAGAGCCGAGATTGCTTCATGCAATCTGGTTTACTTAAGACTGTCTTTTCAATAACTATGGGCTCTGCCTGTGCAGGAAAGGTAGTGTTTAAGTGATGCTGTGTGTGTCCTGCTGCTTCCACAGGGGAATGGGTTGAACAATACGGTCACGTTGTTAGAGCAACGTGCACACCTTCTTCCCTAGCTCTGGCTAGGGCTCTTCTGAGGATTTTCCCTCTCTCAGGCCATCACTATCTATCTCTGATCATCTGTCTCTCCCTTCCTATAACTGTCATGGGCTGCTCATCCCTCTCCTGGACAAGGATCATCCCATTCTCCCAACTCAACTGGCAGTCACTGTAAGAGGCTTCAACCAGCCACACAAGACAGAGGATGATGAGAAATAACATGATATCCCAGTATCAGCTAAGCAGCCGCTGCGTTTTAAGGCTGAATTATGGGGTTTTTTTAATCATGAGGAGTAGGCAGAGTTTACAGAGCACAGCTCACACAGCATCACTCCAGGGCTCCATTTCCCACCATCAAACATGACAAAAAGGCAGAGCCAAGCCTACCGCAGTGCACCGACAGACATCTGTTCTGTGAGATGCACTAGTAACCATCAACAAGCAACAATAATCGCAGAGTTACGTATCACAGAATCACAGAATATCAGGGACTGGAAGGGACCTTGAAAGATCATCCAGTCCAATCCCCCTGCCGGAGCAGGAACACCTAGAGCAGGTCACACAGGAACGTGTCCAGGTGTATTTTGAACGTCTCCAGAGAAGGAGATTCCACAACCTCTCTGGTTCCAGTGTTCCGTCACCGTGAAAAAGTTTTTCCTCATATTTAAGTGGAACCTCCTCTGTTCCAGCTTGTACCCATTGCCCCTTGTCCTATCATTGCCTGTCACTGAGAAGAGCCTGGCTCCATCCTCCTGACACTCACCCTTTACATATTTATAAACATTCATGAGGTCACCCCTCAGTCTCCTCTTCTCCAAGCTAAAGAGAACCAGCTCCCTCAGCCTTTCCTCCTCTGGGAGATGCTCCGCTCCCTTCATCATCTTTGTAGCCCTGCCCTGGACTCTCTCCAGCAGTTCCCTGTCCTTCTGGAACTGAGGGGCCAAGTATGCTTGTGTTCTTTTTACAGAGGTGGGAGAGGGGAGAGGGGGAGAAAAGGGCCTATTGGCTCTTACTGTGCTTATTTTCCCTCGTTCTTCCCCCTGCACTGCTGCCTTCCAAGAACTAGCAGCACCTTGACATCTAGCTTGCCTGTACACACAAGCCTTTGCTTTGCTTTCTCTTTTAAAGGAAGATGGAGGCCTAATTGCTTACCCAGCTTTGCTCTTTCGTTTCGTTACAGAGCATAGAAGAAGGAGGTTTGGCCAAAGAAGTCTCAGTGAAGCCTAAACACAGCCTCTTCTGGAGAGGGTAACTAGGAGGTTGCTCTTGGTTCTGTTGTATGTTTATTTATATGTTATTTGGTGATAATGAAAAGCAAATGTTAGGAATCTATTCAGTTCTTAAACTTTTATAGACTTATTGTCTTTATTTTCAACTGTGCAACCGTCTCTCAGCCTCCCCCTCCCTCAGACACATGGAAGTGCAGTCGGTGACCAGCGTCAGCTGTGCTCTTACTCATCCTGGCTGGAACAATGATATTCCACACCACGTTATACAACCTCCCCGGTACTCGCCGCCTCGTCCCCCCCGATCCTTTGGCTCCCCACATCCCCAGGTCGCTCTGGCGAGCGGGCAGCCGAGGAGGCTTCCAAGTTATTGTCCTGGAGTGCTGGTTTCCTGGACTCGCTGCTGCCAGTGAAAGAGGAGACGGTCTTTGCCTGGAGGAGCATACGTGATATATGAAAAGACACCCTTTCAGAAAGCCCAGAGCCTGCTTTGGCCCTTGTTTGCATCGATAATACTCAGTCACCAACAGCCCACAAGAAAACAGAGAGGAGGAGAAGGGAGCTGCACCGTTCAGCTGATGTTTACCTCAGTTAGAGACCAAGAAGAGGGTGCCCCTCTCTTCTGCCCACTGCTGGAGGATGGCAGGGCTTTCCCCAGGCTCCAGCATTTCTGGTGCAGATGTTTACCTGACCTGTTCCTGGGAAACACAGCCCTGGGTTCGGTGCTCCCCACTCCCTAGGTTCTCCTTGGGACAGGGGGAAAAAAGCCACCCTGCAGAGCCTCTGCCCAGCTCCCGGTGGGAGACCCCCAAATCATGCCCCTTCCCACCCAAACCAGACACAGAAACAGCCCTCAAATCAGCAGTGGATGAATCTCACAGCTCGCTCTTCACCCATAACAGGACTCAAAGTGTGGCCCCACTCCATCTGCAAATGATTTTGGTCATTTGATATTTGTCTCTGTTAATGCATGGCACAAATTACGTCTTGGGATGAAGCAGTCCTGATTAAATTATTATCTATCCGCAGAATTTAAACCTCTAAAGCAAGAGAAGCAGAAGCCAAAGGGGCTGAAATACACATCCACCCCACAAACCTAGGGCAAGGGGGGGTTGCAGGACAACTCCTGTCAGATTTCCCTCTGGCTGGAGGAGAGGTTACGGTCACGAAATCGGGGTTACAACTTGCTCTGCAGGGATAAGTCCATAGACAAAATGCAGTACTGGGTCAGCAGAGTTAATTCTAAATGATATAGATTCAACTTTCTAGTTGCATTGAGTTGGGGGTTCTAGTTGACCAAGCGGCTGAATACAGCCAGCAGTGTGCCCAGGTGGCCAAGAAAGCCAATGGCATCCTGGCTTGTGTTAGAAATAGTGTGACCAGCAGAAGGAGGGAGGTGATTGTCCCCCTGGACTCAGCACTGGGGAGGCCACACCTTGAGTCTTCTGTCCAGTTCTGGGCACCTCAACACCAGAGAGATCTGAAGGTGCTGGAGCAAGTGCAGAGGAGGGCAATGGAGCTGGTGAGGGGCCTGGAGAATCAGTCTTATGAAGAGCGATGGAAGGAGCTGTGACTGTCCCAGAGGTCAACTTACTTTGAGGTTTGGTGCCACCAGATTAAACCTGTGCCCTTTCTACACCCCAAAGGAAAGCCACAGACTTCTCTTGTACTGTTATTGTTCCTCAGTGTATTCCTAGATGTCCAACAGGACAGCAGCTGTGGGGCAGCTCGAACCCAGGCCTAGGTTTGCTCCAGGAGGACAGTGGCTTTGGGGTGTCCTGAGGGACTGACTGATGTCCCATCTCTCCCTGGCTGATCCCTTCTTATAGAGCAGGGACTCGTAGGACCGACAGCCATGGGCTCAGCATGTGAAGCACCATCAACATAGAATCATAGGATGGTTCGAGTTGGAAGGGACCTTAAAGATCATCCAGTTCCAACCCCCCTGCCCTGGGCACAGACACCTCCCACCAGAGCAGGTTGTTCAAAGCCCCATCCAGCCTGGACTTGAACCCCTCCAGGGATGGGGCAGCCACAGCTTCTCTGGGCAACCTGGGCCAGGGTCTCATCACCCTCAAGGAAAGTATTTCTTTCTAGTATCTCATCTAAATCTCCCCTCTTTCAGTTTAAAGCCATAACCCCTTGTCCTGTCACTCCACTCCCTGACAAAAAGTCCCTCTGTAGCTCTCCTGTAGCTGCCCTCAGATACTGGAAGGCTGCTCTAAGGTCTCCCTGGAGACCTCTTCTCCAGGCTGAACAACCCCAGCTCTCTCAGCCTGTCATGTAAGGAGGGAAGCGGTGGGGTTGTCACACGAAACCATTTGCCCTCCAGAACCACCCCTGGAGCCACCAGGCACAGGTCTCTGCAAGGAGTGCTCCTCCTGCCCTTCCTCAGGGATACCTCACCTGTGGCTTCTACATCTCTGATGCACGAATGGTGCTTCACTATTAGCATTAATAAGCCCAAGGTCTCTAGGAGGCTTTGGCATTGCCTAAATCCTAAGGCAGCTTTAGTTCTGCCCATCATCACACCACGTCTCTCTGGTCACAGCCACATAGGATATTGAGGCTGCTTTACAGGAGCTTTTCTGGGCTAAGTAGGGGGGGGGAAGGGACAAAATTTAAAAAAAAATATTGAAGAACAATAAAAAAATGAAAAATGGATGAAAAATTAGCTAGATTTTCAGTGGGGTTTTGGTACCACGGTGAGCAGCCTGTCCTTGTGCCTGATGCAGACAGGAGTCCACATCAATACACTACATCACAACAGTGTTTCCTCAATGGCCAGTACAAAGTGCAGCATCAGAGGTGGAGGGTCCCAGCTCAGCTCTCGCCCAGCCCCAGTCTGCCCAGTGAAAAACGCTGCAGGGTGGGAGATGGGGGAGTGAATCCCCCTCATCTCTTGGCCCCAGCATTCCTGAAGGTCGTTTCTCTCTGCCACCCCACCACCCTCCCTCCCCGCCAAAACTGTGCCTGCAAAAGTACCCATGGGGAGGAGAGATCAGTAGCTGTTTGGAGCCAGGAGCCAGAGCCTTCCCATGAAGTTTTGGGCTAAACTTGAACTTCTAAGCACCTCAGAAAAGGTAGGGTGAGCCCAGGGTAAATAAATTCAAGCCCTGGCTTTGAAAAAGGTCAATCCAAGGAATTTATATCAAAGCAGGAGCGGTCATAAGGAGGACATATGGAACTATCTTTTTCTGCTCACTCCTTAAGTTATTGGAAACTGCACACCCAAGGACCTGATCTGGCTACAGGACCTCCACATAAGGGGCTTAGTTTCCAGGTGAGCTGGGATTACAGTGATTTGCAACCTCAAGGCTGTTAATATTTCATGACAGCAATAACCAGGGGGAAAAAAAAAAAAAACCAAACCAAGTGTTTGTTCTTAGATGCGTCCCAGCAGTGGGAGATTTAAGCGAGGAGAAAGATCACAAGGTGCAGACGTAATATCCTACAGTAACACAGCCTTAAAGCAGCAATTTCCTCTGCGGAGCCCGCGTCGGATCAAGGCCCCATTAAAGCACACGGCTTGAGCCCCGGTTTAGGGGATTTGGAAAGGGGCAGTAGCCATTTGATACGGGATGGAGAAGCAGAAAGAAAAATCGCTTATTACAAAGGCATATTTCAAACAGCAAACAGATACAGCTCTAATGAGGGCCATTCCCCTTCATCTCTTTCAGTGCAGGTCCGGCAGCCGCGGCTCCGCGAGCTCTGGATTCCTAATTTGGGGGAATGCTGCCTTTCTAGGCCAAACCAGGCCAACATAAACATGTGTGTTTCATCTCAGAATAAACAAAAATTAAAAAAAAAAAAAAAAAGGAAAATGATTGAAAAATAGCAAACCGTGTAATTTTTGAAAGGGGTAATTCCATTTGTGATTTGAAATAACATACTTTTGGATGCGAAGGCCAGTTTCTCTGGATCAATTGGCTGAAGACATCTGCTTTATTTCAAAGAGATCTGAAGAGGTAAGACTTGACAGTTCTTTGTTGAAACCTTTGCTATCTCCTTTGTATATCTAAATTACACTTATTGATATACAATGTTGACGTTTTTGTAAGACTTCTAAATCTCATAACCTTCTGTTTCAAATTCACAGTATTCTACCACTTAAGCTATTATTATTTTTACCAGTCCCAAGGGTGTGCTAGAGTTTCTTTGGTACAAATTAGAAAGGCTTTTATGAAAAACTTACAGTTTATATAAAAGAGGTTCTCTCTTTGGCTTCTCCACCACCCCCGATACCAACGTAGAGACAGTTTCTAGTGTAGACTCACCCGGAATGGCTCTCCACGGCATCCAGTGTTTTAGCACGGGTGCTAGACTTGCTCACAACCAGATCTGGAGGATCTGAAATGGTGACAGAGACAGTAGCAATTTCCCCAGAAGGAAAAAAATAAAATAAAATAAAATAAAATATAAAAAAAAAGTATCAGCCAAACGCTGACAAGCTTGTGAATAAAAGACCTCAGGGGATCTTCTGGCAGCAAGACTCACCTCCTGGCTGGTGGCAGGCTCACCTGTGATATTACGCTGGGCTGGCTGCTGACCTGAGCTTGGCACCAAGTGATGGGAGAAACATCTATTTAATTATTTCTTTAAATAAAGGAAAGACTGGTTTTGGCAAGGAACAAATGCCTGGGCAGCAATGATGGAATGATCCCCGCATGGAGAGAGGACCTGTGGGTCAACTCCAATTTTGGAGCAAAGATCACNTCCTCAAACTAAATGGTCCCAGCTCCTTCAATCGCTCTTCATAAGATTTATTCTCCAGGCAATGGGCAAGAAGTCACGGGCAAGAAGGCTGAGGGACAGAGAGAACAGCAGTAGGAAGAGGCTGAGAAAGACTGGAGGAGAAGAAGGGCGAGAACTTGCTGGAGCAAACCTTGGAAGAGGCAGCAGATCAAATCTGAAGGGTAGGAAGGAAGCCTGGGAGGGAGACAGAGGCTGTAGTCCTGATTATCACCTACATGGGACTCATTTAGCACTAAAACCCTGCTCTAGTGGGAGATGTCCCTGACCACGGCAGGGAGTAGGAACTGGATAAACTTTAAGGTCCTTTCCAACTCTAAGCATTCTATAATTCTAAAAACACAAAGGGGACTGGCAGGGAAAATGAAAGGAGGGTGTAACAGACAGTACAAAGATAATCTCTCCCTGTTGCATATAGCAATTGCTGTTACTTGGTTCAGGGCACTTGTCATGATGTTTCCACATCAAAACGAGGAAGTTGGGTGTAATTTGACATCCCTCGGCTTTATCAGGTCTGTGATCTTTGCTCACCCTTAACACTTCCCTCTTCAAAGGAAAACCAGATCCTGCAATCTTTTCTTTACAGGGAGCTGCCCAAAGGGCAGTGAGAGGGATGGGTCCCTGTTGGGTACCACCACATGACTACATAGTACACCCTGGATGTGCCATGTGGTCTACCCGTCTGGCTTCCCTAACAACAAACTCACCTCCAGAATCTCCTTCTGTGAGCCCTCACCTTCACAAGCCAAAAACTCTCAATGGCTCTTACCAGGAAGAAGTTTTCTTTATGCACAGCTGATTTCATGACAAGGATGAGATGTTTGTGGAGAACAGAAATGGGATTCTTATCTGAGGGGTCATGGCTGCAGGAGGGAAGACTCCTTGGGGCCCAAGAAGAGCAGGGGGTTGACATGGAATAGAAAACAGACAGTGGACAATACAGGTGGGCTGGAAATAACTCCTAATTATGCACATTCCACCTTCCAGGTCTAGTTGCTTATTGGAACAACAGGAGGAGGATAGTGTCCAGTCCTTCCCAAGCTCAGCTGCAACATCCAGTTCTAACCTCCCCTTGTCTCTTCTGCCACTCTTAAAAAGAAGTCCCTAGGATGGCACCAGCACATTCCTACTGAACACCAGCAGATCTTCTCGGCAGCTGGGCATCTGGCCTTCTGTAGGCTCCAGGAACACAATGACCGAGGCCATCCTGCTTCCACTGCTTCACACTCAGGCTTTTAGAATGTTTTTTTTTCCCCAAAAATGTTGGGATCTACAGTTTCTCCTGATGTACCTTAATTAACAGGGATTTTTGGGTAAACTCATGGTTTGGGACAAGTTCCCAAGAGAGAATGATCATCCAAGTCCCACGTGGCACCAGCAACACCTTCTTGAGATAGGCTTCTCTATGAAAATAGATGGGGAAGAAAAAAAGGAAAAGAACTTTTACTGCTTTCATGTAAAAGCAGAAAAAACACCCCTTCTCAGCCCTGAAGCAAAGGGGTTTCACTTCAATATGATTTAAGCTGAGTTAATAAAGACACTGTTGTTTCCAGTAGAGGAAACGTATTGATGTGACCTTCATCTTCCTCAGTTGCCAAAAGAGATCTAACGGAATGACACAGACCATTGTGCAGGGTCAGGGCTGTGATCTGAAAGGGGAGAAGGAGAGACTGGGAAAACCAGAAGGAGAAGGAAAGAAGTTCCACCTTAAAACCCATCTGGTTCATACCGTCTGACGTATAAAAACCGCATAAACCCACCTTCTACACCCCACCCAGGCAACTCCTGCTCCGCTACGGCGAGGGGGTTGCTAATGAAAAATAAATTGTAAGCTCTTACTTAACGCAAAATTCAGACAAAAAGAAAAGAACAAAGGAGTCCTCCAGGCAAAAATTGTGGAAAATTATGATCATTAATAATTTCTTCAACTCTTAGCTACAGCATTTTCATCAGTTTTTCTGAGGCGGCATCACACTAACTTTCCAGTCACAAAATCCACCAAAAAAGAAACAAACAAACAAACAAAAAGAAGTACCTGTTTGAGCACATAACAATAAATGAAGAACTCTTCACCAACATGAGGGTGCTCCGATTTGAATGCATCCAGAACATCCAGACTTTGAGAGGCCTAGAAACACCCTTGAACTTCCCGGTAGGTGTGATCTTCTAGGGACGAACAATAAAACACAGTTTGTCTTCAGGATTCTTAGTCTCACGTGTTCCAATGTTGGTGTGAAAAACGAGGCCCTCGGGCATATTTTCAGGTGCGTAGTAACGAGTGACATTGTTTAGTGATGGGTTGGTGTGTGTTATTTTTTAATCAGAGTCAGGTTGATGGTTGGACTAGGTGATCTCAAAGGTCCCTTCCAACCTGGATGATTCTATGATAAGTTGCCAGCTTTCTTTTCACGTGTCCTTGGTAATCCTCTATCCCAGGAAGGTGGAGAAGCTTCAGGAGCTCTGAAATGGTCCAGAAATATAATTACAGCCCAATTTCTGGATGCACACGCTTGAAAAATGATGCTTTCTCCTGGTTTGTTTTTTTTTTTTGATAACACAGAACCTTGCATGTCGTCTGTTAAACTATACAGATAAATACAGAAACAGAGAGAACTCCTACTTCACACCCCAAAGAGATGATGGTAGAAACCTGGACCCCACCCTTGATTTCAGTCCCATCTCGCACCTCAGAGCATTTCCAAGTCTGGAGCTTGACTGGGGCCTGCAGAGCTTTTTATTGTTTTCTCAGGGGTGCAGCATTTTCCATGCTTTCTCCTTCCCCTTCCTCCCCCCAGCAGAAATATTTTAACGCTGTCCATTTCAGTTTTTAATGAGCCACAATTTAGAAATTTACAGCTGAGAAACTTCTCTCTTGCTCCACGCTGCCTTCCAGCTTTGATGTCTGCGGCCCTATAGGCACAGAAATTTATATCCACTTCACTTGCATCAGCTTCAAATCCCTGCTAATGAAATCCCTGGGAACCAGCATGTTCCTGGGTTGATTTTCAGCTGCTGCATCAGTTTGGGCACCACGTGGTCTCTGAGACCCTTCCCTGAGCTTTGCTCAATGCTCATTGCAAGCTCAGGAATGGCATCACTGCCCTCCAGGCTGGGCAGGTATATGTTTTCTTGACCCCTTTTCCAGCCCCATAAATCTGGAGGCCTTTTTAACGGCGGCCAATCCCCAAGAGATACCTCTTCCAGGGCATCCTGGAGGCAAGGAGACAGGGCACACTCATGGATCCTCTCTTCCCAGGAAGGCAAGGGGCCGAGGAGAGAGATCCTTGGGATCTATTAAACCCGAGGAGGCCTGGAGAGCACAGACAGAGGAGGGATGTGGTGGCTCAGATGGGATGACACAGGGGCATCAAAGGGAGCTGCTGAGATCAAATCCCTTCTGAAGTACGGAACGTGGCCCTCCAGCAGACACTGCCACAGGAGTGGGGATTCCAGAGGATCAGCTGGGTCCAAGAGCGCAGCTACACAAATTCAGCATTTGAGCATCAACCCCGAGCTGTTATATAGAGATACCAGGAAATCCCTTGTATTCAGCTCAGAAATCCCATCAATTGCACACCAATATATGGATATTTTGGGAGCAGCGCTGCTGTACCCTTGCCCTGCTCTTCCACAGCCTCCCTAAAGCCTCTGCCACAGCAACAGCCTGAGCCCAGCCCAGCAGAACCACACCATGGTGCTATTCCAGGACTGATTTAAAAGGCTTCATAGCTCATCACCACCACCTTACCCAGCACTGAGCACGGCAAGGGACACCAGCCAGGGCTTTCTCATCACTGCAGCAGGAGCTTGGAAGGAACAACTGATGGCATGTGGCTCGCTAGGACCCATCCCACCAGCAGTGAGGGACAAAATGACCCCAAACACGTTTTTCTGAGAAGCCTAATGCTATGTCCTGAGACTATTTAACACCTCAAGACCTTTGCAGGGCTCATATATAGTTTTTAGGGCCCAGCTGAAGCCCAGAGCTGCTCAAATTGGGGTGGTTCAGGGCACGCCCATGAGGAACAACTGGTGAAAAGACCTTAAAAGCAAATATTTCGTGTTTATTAGGAAATAATCTGGATTGGATTTAAGTGCCTTCAGCAGGGTGTGTGCTAACCTGAGACACCTGAAGGCTCTTCTGGAGGCAGCCCCTGGTGTATCCTTGTCTGTAGGGTTCAGCATCAACCCCTCCATGTGAACAAGAAGAGCCCCCCACCTCCCCAGGTTTCTGTGAGCTGGCATCTTGAGGCTACATTAGAAGTTCATCTTCACACTTTGTCCTGGAAACAGCCTTGACTTGGCTTTATTTTTACACTTTGGTGGCACCAGAAGATGGTACCCTCTGAAAATCAAAGGAGTAGGCTGGAACAAACCGGGATGAAAGGATTTTAGAATAAAAAATGCCCTGAGTTGCATCAGCAATGCTCCTTATGGCACCCACGCTGTCCCCTCACCAAAGCTGCAAAGGTTATCTGAGATATTTGGTGGGGATTCACACTTATTGCTGCTGGAGACCTTGTAAGGGGTTGTAGGGAGCAGCATGGATTCAGTTAAAAATGGGCTGGGATAACCTCGATCTCTAGTTGCCCAAACTGGGAATAGCACCATGACCCCCCCAGCTGCCTGTTCTGGTATCTCCAACCTCCTGTCTCTGGGTTTTGTGTGCAAAAAATAAGGACAACCAGGTGGTGGTATCAATGAAACGTCTCCTGAAAGGAGGTTTGATGCCACCTTCGACCCGGGTGGTGGATACCCCGAGCAGAGCATTGCAGAAAGGAACCTCAGGCAACAATCCATGGCCAAGGAAGAAACCCGTCTGTGCCTGTGTCCATGGGTGGAAAAGGGACAGGCAGCTCTGGAATACTTTGGATTTTGCAGCTGAAGGGCTGATTATGGACATTGGCTCCACGTGGGGCAAAGAGAAGAGCCCAAGGTGTCCCTTTGAGAGGCTGGAAAACGATGCCTTCTGTTCCAGATGTGACAGATCCCACTGATTATCTGCTCGCCCAGACCCTCGCTCCGTTACCCACCAGTTACCCGACTCCCCGGCTGCGCTCTCCACGTCTCCAATCCTGCACCCACGGCTGCTTCCTCTCTGCCCTGGTTTTATAGCAGCATCCCCCCTCACCCCAACCCTCTCCTCTACCGAGCTGCCTTCTTTTTTTTTTTTTAACAGAAAAAATATGTATTTCTATCCCATGGAATTTCTTTCTTTCTTTCTTTTTTCCCCCCTCTTTTTTCCTCGTCTTCTTTCCAAATGGAGAGTTTTCAGCTCGGGGTAGGAATGACCAAAGTGTAACTTCACAGAGTTTTACGACATGGCCTTTCGGAGCCTGGCATGCAGCATTCAATTTGGAGTGGAGTGTCCTAGCTCTGTTGCATGCCGAGATCTGTTGTCCAGATGAATTAATTCCAGATTATAATGTGGGTGTGGACTTCAGCTGGGCAAAATTTGGATACCCTGGTTTAGTCATTATTCTCTGATGAATCTCTTGGTGACAGTCTTTGCCCCTATTGTTCTGAGGTGAGCCCCATGGCAAGAAATGTGAAGGCGAGAAACAAAAGAATATAAAGAAAGGTTACGAAATCAAATTCAGTAAGGCAGGGTTATTGTCCCTCCATCCTGCCTCTTCTGTCCTCCATTTGAGATTGGATT
>VXBJ01002394.1:247921-262822 GCA_013400055.1 Nycticryphes semicollaris
TTTTTTTTTTGTTTTGTTTGTTGGTTGGGGGTTTTTTTTTTTGGCATTTGTATATTATTATTATTATTATTTTGAAAATGAAAGGTTTTGTGGGGAAAAGGGCTGTCCTTGATACATTTCTCAATTTGAAAAAGATTGGTCATAATTATCAATACGGCTTGTTTTGACAAGTTTTCGAAACGAAATAAAAAATAACCGTCTGGCTTGAAACGTCTTTTTGTTTTGCAACTCCAGCACGTACGGTTCCCAAATAAATACATTTAAAAATGGCAAAACCAACCCCAAATTTCATAAGCCAAACCTGATTTTTTTTTTTTTTTTAATTTTTTTTGGGGGGGCGAGTTTTAATTTACAACAAGCGAAGTCGATGACTTCCTGGGCTGAAAAAAGGATCATCGTAAAACGCTACTGAGATTGGAAACCCCTCCTTGACCTTGTTTCGAACAAAAGTCCTCGATGGGTGGCCTCTGGGAGCGAGCTGAGCTGGAGGGACGGTGTTTAGAAACGAAGCCCATCTCTCCCACCTGCAAACACCCAGCCCCGTGAGGGGAGGGCGACAGCTTTGATCAAATCCCAACAACTTTTAAAAGGGATTTTATGTTTTTTTAAGGCTCTTGTTTAAAAAATGAATTATCCTTTGCATCTGGCTACAGCATTTCCTTTGCCCCCTTCATCCCAGAAGGTCACTTTGGGACCTCCCCTGAAGCTGCTGGTCACACAATCAAACACGGAATGATAAGTGCTTGGAAGGGACCTCTGGAGATCACCTAGTCACATCATCTAGACCATCTGACAGGGGTGGTGGTGATGTCCCTCAAAGTCTAGATCATCTAGACCATCTGATGGTGGTGGTGGTGATGTCCCTCAAAGTCTAGACTGTAGAATCATAGAGTGGTTAGAGTTGGAAGGGACCTTAAAGATCATCCAGTTCCAACCCCACTGCCCTGGGCAGGGACACCTCCCACCAGACCAGGTTGTTCAAAGCCCCATCCAGCCTGGTCTTGAACCCCTCCAGGGATGGGGCAGCCACAACCTCTCTGGGCAACCTGTTCCAGTGTCTCACTACCCTCAGTCATCTAGACCATCTGATGGTGGTGATGTCCCTCAAAAGGTCCCAGCTCCGCATGACCCATGGCAGAAGTATAATCCCTCCTTGCCCAGTGCTTCCCACCTGGTGGGACCAGCATCCACCTGTCTTAGGTCCAGGGAGGAGGCAGCTGCACTGGCCATGGTGGAAAAGACCATTTGTGGGACCACCAGTGGTGGTGGTGGAGTGAGCCCTGTTTTTAGAAGGATGTTCTTCTCTGCTCAGCTGTGGGGAGGGCGGTCAGTGCTGGCTTAGTTGTTTGAGATGGAGCCTGGGGCTCCAAGAAAGGTGTAAAATACCATGGTTTTCAGCAGCCAGGTGCTGAGTCTTGGCTGACAACCAGAGGACAGGCAGAGCAGGCTTCACCTCTCCCTTCCCACCCACCTCCCACCCCACAGCGACAGCATGGGACTGGAACTGGTTGCCCAAAGAGCTGTATGGACCAAGAACACCCAAAAAGAGCTGATGAAAAGCTTCACTCCTGAAATAAAACCAAATCATGCTTGGATCAGTGCAGCCCCCTCCTTCCCCTGAGCTGCCACAGTCCAGGAGCCCTAAACGAGCTCCTGGGTCCAGAAAGGGTGATGTTGGGGTTTCGTGATGTGGGTACCTCTGTCACCCCCTGGGATGCCCAAGAGCTGACTTTGTTTGATGGGGTACAGTAGATGGTTGTTAACACTGCCCTTCCTAAGCCATGAAGGATAATTTAAGGGAGGTTTATACCTGAGGAGCTGCTCAAAATGTCTATTGACAAAATTGCCTGACACATCCCAGAATTTAAGTGGGATTTTCACAGAATCCAAGGATATTTCTGTCCCGATTTTGTCTCTACCCATTCCTATAGGCATTCCTTTCCAGGGTGCAAGCGAGGTATCGCATTAATAATTGATCACAAGCCGCTGCACGACTTTTTGGAGGGCAAAGCCTTCCATCCCATGGCTGAGCAGAAGGCAGTGTCCCCCTCTATGAAGGACTTGGGGGGTTTAGGAGGGGGGAGGATGGGATGGGATGATCCTGTCCCATCAGCCACGCAAACGGCCCATCTCCGGGCTGTAAATCACCCACCTCCCCTGCACAGACGGCGTGGGGAGACCTCACTGGGCAGAAGGCACCGACAGAGCTCGGCACTAGAAAACACCATCTACGTGGCGAGGAGGATCCTACTCTGGGAGCAGCAGATATCAGGGATTTTCTTCTTTTTTTTTTTTGTTTTCTCCTCTTTCTTTTTTTAAACGTGGGCAGAGGAACTGTCTCCCAGCATCGCCTGCAGTCCTGAGTGGCAGTGAATGAACTGCCCTGACATCTCCTATTGAAGCAAAGCAAAATGTGTTGAACAAAAACCATTTCAAGATGTTTTCTGAGTGTTGCCAAGTTACTCAACATGTTCTGCTTTAGTTGTCAGATGCTTTCAAAGCGATTTCCCTAACTCAGAGCACGAATGGTGAGGGCTCTCCCTGGGAATCTTTTGCCTGGGGCTACCATGGATCTGTATTTTCATAAGAAAAAGGCTCAACTAATGATTAATCTTCACCAGAGGAAGCGGGGCCTTTCTTTGGGATTTTTCTGCAGTTATTTTTAATTAATTTGTACAACTGGCAGTTACATTAAAGTGCAAAACCCAGGACTAACGCTCCAGCCGGGCAGGACCTGGCTACCTTTCCTCCCTCGGCCCCATCTGCTCTGCCCTCTCCTGCATCCGGACCCCGTGGGGACACCATTGCCCCCCAGCTCCCCTGGCACCGTGGGGCACAGCAAGCCTCTTGCCAGCGAGGAATCACTGTTTTCTGATGGGCATTTGTCTCCAAGTGGAGAGGAATTTATCCACCCAAGGAAAGGTTGGGTTTGACGTACTAATCCCAACGCGCGGCACCTTCTTTAGGGAGAAGAAATAACCTCATTGAATAAAAAAAGGAGAAAGCCCCTTGGTTTTAAATTCCCGGTAGGATACATCCATTTAGACCTGGGATATTTTCCAAGGTCCTAGGGGGCTGCAGGAATGTGTCTCTGCAAAGGGCTCCTGGTCTGCTGGGCACAGGAGGGATTCGGGTCGAAGGCAAGAAACCCTTTCTTTCCTTATCCGAACCCTTTCTTTCCTTATCCCAACCCTTTCTTTCCTTATCCCAACCCTTTCTCTTCTTATCCCAACCCTTTCTCTTCTTATCCCAACCCTTTCTTTCCTTATCCCAACCCTTTCTCTCCTTATCCCAACCCTTTCTCTCCTTATCCCAACCCTTTCTCTTCTTATCCCAACCCTTTCTCTCCTTGTCCCAGGCACACGCACCCCATGTTTTAATAAAAATCACATCAGGGGTATAAACGGAGACAATGTAAACATCTCCTTTCTGGATTTTTCCCTTTGTACAGTGATGAGAAAGCTAATATGGATGGTGGGTTATGAAGGTTGTAATGTCAGCCCAAAGAGGAGATTTTTATCCGATGGCCTTATAATGATGGACTGCGACATACACCGCTTCCAGCTGCTCCGTCCTGTTCTGTGAACAGCCTAGTCTGGATTCATTTAAGGAGATTGGCAAAGTGTTGAATACAGCATATGGTGCCCTAAAACCACAGAACTTATTGACAGCAGCCCAGACTCGCTAAATAAAAGAACTCCTTCCAAAAGCCTTGGTCTGTGAAGACTCAGCACTTTCCTTCCAGTCACACTAGGTAAAATCCTGGCCCCGCTGCCAGCGCGGCTCCGCACCCCGCACACCCCCAATCCTGCACTTTATCCTCACGTGAACACCCCCCGGGAAGCCACCACTGGGAAAAGACATGGATCTCCTCTGGCTACAGCACGGCTGCCCCGTAGAGCCACCTCGCTGCCCCAGCTGATGAGGCTGAATCAACCAAAGACCCCGTTTTTGAAATGGCTGGGTTTTCTGGCCATTCCCCACCTCCCGAGATGAAGCCCATCAGCTGACGGCATGGAAGGCGAAGACGTTGCTCCCAGGTTATCCCAGCAAACCCCTGCCAGCCTCCCCAGGGACCTCTGAAGATCACTCTGGCTCTATTTGACCTCACTCCTGCCGCTCTGTGCAAATCACACACTCCCTCTCCCTGCTCCCAGTCACAAAAACCTCCGCACCCGGTGCTACCAGTAAGAACCCGTGCCTGGATGGACAGGGGACACCCTGGTCCATCGCCCCGCTCGCCGGCGGTGCAGAAGAGCCTCGGGGGCAGGCAGAAGGGCACGAAGCCCTCAGAGAACGGCATCGTTTGCACCGGATTGGCACAGACACACGCAGAGACGGTGCAGAAGAGCGAGCCCGAGCGCGCAGGCTCGGGCGCTGCTCAGTGTCACACCAGCAGACAATGAATAGGGCCAGTGACTCAGGGCCACTCGCTGACGCACCACACTGGGCTATTCTTCTCTCTCTAGATGAGTCGTTCAAAGATTGGATGCAGCCTATCTCCGAGAGAGAGAGAGAGAAAGAGAGAGAGAGGCGCCTGGAATTAGCTTAACTCTTGGCAGTACATGAAAAATCTAATTTCCTTAAGAGCGAACTGGATCCGGCTGTCTCGAGGCAGGCACAGGACTCTGCTCCCTCCCTCGGTCTAGCCATTTGCTTGCTCTAATCATCAAAGCAGCTACACAACTCATTTCTTAACAGCAGGGCGAATGGAGGAGGTGGATCCCTATCTGCACCTCCGAGTTCTCAGACTGGATCGCTATTTCCATGTCCAAGTTCTTGGACCGGATCCCTACTTGCAGGTCCGAGTTCTCAGCTTGGTGCAAACCAGACTAAAAAATGTATGGATGCTGTGAGGAGTCATCAAACGTGAATGGTCCTACCTTTCCTGGGTAGGAACAGCAAGGAAATCTGCTCGGGAAACCCTCTGCATCTTCCATGACCACCACCTCTCCCAGCCCGATAACCAAGGGTTCACAGGCTTTGGATCTGCAGGGCTTTGGTAACAGGTAACTGAGAACGTGTAAACATCACCCCAAAGCTCTGAGATTCAAGTCAAAGCAGAAATCAAACGTTCAGCTGCTTCTCAGAGCCTCTTTGGTCTGGAAATGGGCTGGAAAAGTCAGGAAACCTGTTCTTCCCACGAGATGCCCGGTACTTCCTTCTTCCAGCCAGGTAGGAAGTAGCTTTGCTCATGGGGCTCTGTTCTTTGCTTCACCTCAACCAGTCCAGAAACCCCAAAACTCTTACAGTCCTCAACTCTGTGACTTCTTGGACCCTCACAGGCACCTGGGATCGGTTTGAGATCCAGCAGGACATTTATCCTGCTCCATCCCTGCCTGTCAGCAAGGTGCTGCAGCCACCCACCCTGGGCTCTGCTGTAGGCTCCCACCTCAAAGGGAAGCCTAGAAACAGAGGGACCATCCCATGTCCTCTGTGGCAACGAGCAGGTTCACATCCACACCATGATCAGGACATTTTGTAGCTGATTCATGCTAAAACGCACCTTCCTCCTTCCCCTCACCCACCCCCAGAAGGAACTTTCTCATCTCTGGTGCCTAGCCCAGAGGGATAGCACTGTCCCCCGTGCACCACCGTACTGGGAACAGTACCGGGGGTGGGGGGGGGAGTGGAGAAGCTGGGAGCTTCCTAGGAAAGGGGGGATCTGTTTGGGGCTGAATCCTTGGAAATGCTGAGCTCAGGTTAAAAAACAACCCCACAAACAGGTGAGCCAAATGATGCTGCACCAGCCAGCAACTTGCCTGTCTGAGTCCAGCTGGCCCAGCTGGGCTCCTGGAAAAATTCTGATCTGGGGGGGCATCCATGGATAGAAAGTATTCACAGAAACTCTCTTCCCCAGCTGGGCTTTATTAGCGCCTCTTCTTTGTGTGGGAGACTCTCCCTACAAAGCCAGATTTCTCCAGCCCTTTTTGCCCAGTCCCTCTGCCATCCAGTTGATGATTTGTAGCTGGGAAGCATGGAAGGACGCCTGGAAGGATGTCTTCTGACGCCCTGCATCCAATTGGTACCATGCGTGATCCCACTCCCTCGCTTAAGCCTGTGCCCTGCTGGAGTCACATCTCCCTTGCTCCTCTTGGAGACTGGTCACTCCAGTCAGGAAGGAAAGCCAAAAAAAAAAAGAATAAAAAATTAAAAGCTTAAACCAAATCATCAGGACACTTGGCAAAGCAGGATGTGGGAACGATGGGGATGTTCCTCCAGCTCCATGCTTCCTCCAGCCCTCTCCACCTCCTTGCACAGAGAAGGAGGAGAAGGAGGAGGAGAAGGAGGAGGAGGAGCAGCAAGGCTGGAGGAGGAGGTCGGGGACATAATGGGATGTACCCCAAGTAGTACCACAGTGTAGCGTAACATCGTCCCACTCCTGTCCTCCAAATCCCATCAGTGAGGGACACGCGGAGGGGATTGCCGCGCTGAGGACGTTGCTTCCCACCGGGAAGGGTTCTGCTTTGATTTGGTGGGTTTTGACCCCTGAAACAGGAGGTGACAGAGCGGGGACAAGGCTGTGTGGAGAGGTTCTGCCTCCCTGCCCGCCTGGCCCTTTGGGATTTACAGACTGAGGAGGAAAAGAAATGCATCTAGGCTGGCTGCCAAACCCTCGGCATGTCGCTGGCGGGTATGGTGGCACTCGTGGCAGGTGGCTGGGAGACGCGCGGCAGTCCCAGAGGGGGACACCCCTTCCGAAAGGGACCCTTTCCCTTCTGTTCCCCCTTACCCTGTGCCGTACCTTCCTGCGCCAGCACCTCAGCGAGGCCGGGCACGTGGCGCTGCCCGGCTGCTACTGACCGAACCCTTCTCAAAGCCGAGTCCCGCAGCCCTGTGCGCATTAGAGACTCTTCATCACGGGGATGCCCCGCGGCGAGCAGCTCTTGGGGGTATGTGCAGGGGTGTGTGTGTGTGCGTCACCCCCAATCCCGTGCCTCCCATTGGAGGAATAGCATGTTGCCCCCCCTTAGTGGAAAAAAGATCTGGCGTTCTTCTTGGAGGTCGGCTTTCCCCTCCGCGTCACTCGTCCCGCGCCACGCTCTCCTCCAAGGCGGGCAGGGCATCCAGGCTGAGCCCTCTGCCGGCCGCCCCGCCGCCGCCGTGCACGCTGGAGAAGGACACCATGGTGTGGAGAAGCATCAGGACCAGCACGCACAGTCTGATCCTGCTGCTGCCGAGGCGAGACCCTGCGGAGACCGGCAGCAAGGATGTGGAGTGGGGCTGGTGGTACTGGTGGTACTGGTGGTGGTGGTGGTGGTAGAGGTGGTAGTGGTTCTGCCGCTGGTGATGGAGGTGGGGGTCGTGGCGGTGGAAATGGAGTGACTCGGACGCTGTGGATTTGGGGGATGTGTTGTCGTTGCTGTCTGGGGGGTGGTCGCAGGAGTCCCATTGCACCTCGCAGCACTTGGCCTCCTCGTTGGGCAGCTGGTGCTCCAGCAGCCCTGGGGGAAGGAAGAGGAGGGGGTCAGCGGGAGATCACGGCCAGGGCTACAGAAGGACTGAGCCCGGTGCCTGCCAGCCACGTACCACGGAACAAGCAAAGCCTGAGAACCAGGACACCCAGAGACCCCCCCCCAGGGACTGGCCCACACTGGGACTGTGAGCCTGCAGAGAGTGACTTCTTGGACAAGGCTGCTTCCCTGGGCAACCTGGGCCAGTGTCTCACCACTCTCACAGCAAAGAATTTCTTCCTAATATCTAACCTAAATCTCCCCTCTTTCAGTTTAAAACCGTTCATCCTATCGCTTCACTCTCTGATCACGAGTCCCTCCCCATCTCTGCTGTAGCCCCTTTAGGGACTGGAAAGGGCTCTAAAGGTCTCCCCAGAGCCTTCTCTTCTCCAGGCTGAACAACCCCGAATTCTCCACCTGTCCTCATAGGAGAGGTGCTCCAGCCCTCCGAGCATCTTTGTGGCCCTCTGCTGGACCCATTCCAACAGGTCCATGTCCTTCCTGCACTAAGCTCTGGGCTGTTGCCACGGCTCCATCAACCTCTGACACCTCACCCCGCCATGGGCACATACCAGGCAGTGCTTCATGTCCTTCCACGCTCGATCTCCTCCCCTTACACCCCAAAAAGCTTTTTTAAATCTTGGCGTGCGGCTTGCAAGGCGTGACGAGGCTCCTCAACGACTCCCTTGTCCCTTTCCCTCCCCCCGCCGTGCCCCCTGGGGTGGGGTGGGGAGCCCATCCCTGCTCCTTGGACCTCCTTACCCGTACAGATGAAGCCAGGCAAACCTCCATAGATCAGCTCGTCATTGTCCGGTAACACAAAGGGGCACCTGGTCTGCACCTCCAGGCAGTATTGCTTGCATGGGATCCGGTGTCGGCACTGTTGTTGGGTCACGTTGAAATACTCGGAGCACAGCCAGGCCTTGTAGACAGCCTAAGGGAAGCCACCGAGAGGGACATGTCACCTCCCCGCACGCCTTGGTCGCAGAGACACAGGGCGCAAGGGGAAAGGAGAACCCTTGGCTCAGGCGAGAAACGTGCGGCAGTCCGTGGGGGTCACCCACTGAACGCCCCCATCAATTAAAATAAACTGCTGATGGGGGACTGTGAAACTCATCCAACAAGCTGAATGCACCCCAAAAATAAACTGAATTAACCTCACGGGCCAACGCCCCCTGTAGATGGGCACTGCCACCGAGCGCGGTGACTCTGCCAAGGTTGGTGGCCCGAGAGCTTGGCCCATCGTGTGAAAAAAGTCAAGCACCACTTTTTGCCTGTCCCCAGCATCTTCCTCCTCCTCCTCCTCTCCTCNATTTCCAAAGGCTGGAAAAGCTGTCTGCCAGAAGCAGGAGGGCACCACTGGAATGAGGCACACGCAGCCTCAGGCTCGTCACTCTCTGCCACCAAAATAACACCTTCCTCACCCATCCACCTGGGTCTGGGGAAGGTTCCCAGATCACAGAAACCTGGCACTTTTCGCTATGTTGTTTCTTTTGGCTGGAAAGGCCAGACCCTGGAGGGAAGAGGTTTGTTTTTCAGGTGTCTTTTGACACTGGGACGTACTGAACAGTGGTAGAGATGCCCCTGCACGCTCTGCTGCTGAGAGCTGTGCTTGGCAACCCTTCCAGGAGCAAAAGCAACGCTGGGGGGGTGTGTTTCACCTGCCATGGTGGGTGCAAGGCTGTGTCACAACCCCTGCCTCTCCAGCCTCTCTGCTCCTTAGTCCCTGTCGTGTCCCCCCAGCCCCCAGCTTCAGTTCCACATGAGAAAGGGAGAGAAACTGGTTTCATCCGCAGCTGAAAGATGCGCCTTCCTCAGCAACAACCAGCTCTTCCCTTCCACTTCCCCTGCCTCCGTGCCCATCCCAGCCGGCCAGGCACAGCCCAGATGGCTTCGGATTAAGAGCGTTATCTGGCTCGTCCCCCTTCATGTCCCTGGCACCAGGCAGGGGTGGGATCTGTTTGTCTCTTCTCGCTGTAAAAAAACCCAGGGGAGGGAGGGCTCTTGTTTCTGGTGGTCAGCAATCCCCCCCCGCAGGCTGCAAGAAACCCACCACACCGCTGGGAAGAGCAGCAGCCTCCCTGCCCTTTCCAGCTCATCTCTGGATATATCTCGGCACTTAGTGACAGAGTTAAGGTCACGTTAATGACCACATCCAACTTCCTTTGAAACCAGCTAGAAAGGATTCCCCCTCCCCGTGATTCAAAGGGAATGAATGCTTGGAGAAAACCCCCTCGTCCTCCTCCTCCTTCCAGCTGCATTTCTTTTATTTTCTGGAGGCTTTAGAAACACCACTTCTTTGTTTCCCCATGTTTTCCATAGATCCTTATCATCGTTTGTTTGGACCATGGTAGTGTCTCAGGATTAAAGCCGGTTGGGAAATTCTTGGCACGTTATTTTAGTTGGGCTTTTTCCTTCCCTGGAAAATGCCAAATCATGAAAACCAGAATTTTCATGGAAGAGCGTTCGTTTTGGTGCAACTTTCATCACAAAAAAAAAAAGTTTAATCAGGACCAGGACACATTATATGGAGCAAGCCTTTCAGAGCAGTCAATAGCCCTGTGGTCAGGGCTTTCAGCTGGGATGTGGGAAATTCAGCTGAGGTCCTGCTTTTTTCTCCCTGGCCCACTGGATGTTAATTATTTAGACAAAGTGGAACAGCTCCAGAGAAGGGACTGACTCTGCAATCAGACTGTGAGGACACAGGCGGGAGGGAGAGCTTCAAGGTCTGGTTCTGCATCTCCCCTGGGGGCCGGGGAGGAGGAATGGGCAGGATGAGCACAGCCCACGCTCCAGAGATGCCACAACCATGACATGTGTCCTCCCCCCCAGCCTCTGCTCCCTTGGGGACCGTGTTGGAAGCGAGGGGGACAGTGGGGCAGTGAGAAGGACACAGAAGGACCCTTTGGTGGGGTGGCTCACGACACTTCACAAGTACGATGGGCTTTTCTCCTTTGGGAAAGCATCTACCTTTGGTCTCCACAGGACACCAGGATGTAAAAGGAGGGTTAGACGTCTCAGTGAACACTCACACCTTATAGAATCATCATAGAATGATAGAACATGTTGGATTGGAAGGGACCTTGCAAGGTATTGTCCAGCAGGGACATCTTTAACAAGATCAGATTGCTCAGAGCCTCAACAAGCCTGACCTTGAATGTCTCCAGGGACGGGGCCTCCACCACCTCCCTGGGCAACTCGTTCATCATCCTCACGACCAATGGGACAGAGAACCAGAAGGTATAAAATGGACTTCCAACCATCCACCGACTGTCCAGGACTTAGCCAGATGGGACACATCCTTACTTTGGTCTGAGGACTCGGCAAGTCATTTCCTTGAGGTGATGCTGTTATTTACACACGACAACAGACGCAAGCGTAAGGTGGAACAAACCAGAGAGGTCCCTGCCTCAAAGAGCCTGCAGCTGCAAAGACACATTATGGGACAGCCCGAAACATGGGGATGCCTCTGGCAGGGGACAAACCGAGGGTGGTGACCAAGACACACAGCTCCAGGAGAGCAGGCAGCATCCAGGACTGGGACACCCCACAGGCAGGGGGTCCAGCCCACTGGGATGAAGGTGATGCTTTCATTTCTCCCTGTTAGAGGGCATGGGCATCCCATTGGGCTGGACAGGCGGGGGGCAGGCAGGCAGACAGACCTGCCCCCAGCAAGCACTCCTAGAGAAATTGCTGTAAAACACGTTTTCTGAAGAGTTTTTACACCTATTGGGAGATTTAAGGCATTTGGAGTGCGGTGAATTTCCTTAATTTTAACCTTCTAAAAAATTAGTTAATGATTTCCTGAGTTAGTTATTTTGGCTGCCTTTTTGGCAACAGAGAGAGGGAATCTTGAGGACAACACGTCCCTCTGGAGCACCGGAGGACCATGAGGACCCAGAAACAAGGGGGGCTGGAGGTGCTGCCCTCTTTCCCTGGTGACCACAGAGGATTTCTGACTGCTTGAGTGTTTAAGGCTTGACTTTTAAATGGCTGAAGCTTGGGTGGGCTGAATTCTCTCCCAAGTCAAAAAGTTCCCGGGATTAAAATCTGGATGTGTTAACACCACCACCTTGCCGCTCACTCGTGGCAATTCATCGTTTGGGCTTTTTCTGTGCCACAAATCTGACTGTCACATGGCACCGACAGCGTCCGGCCACGGAGGACTCCCTCTTGCCCAGGCTTTCCAGTGCATAAATATTAAGTAGGCGAAGAACATGGTTTACGTGGGGCTCGCAGGGCTGTATTTGCTCACAAAAAATCCTGCTGCCAATGCTAAGTGACAGCACCCATGGCAGACCCCAGCGTCTGTCCACCAAGTATCACTGAGGAGAAGGTGTAGCCAGGAGGGAGCTGGTCTCTTCTCCCCAGTCACAGGTGATAGGACAAGAGGAAACGGCCACAAGTTGCACCAGGGGAGGCTGAGAACCATAGAATTATCTAGGTTGGAAGGGGTCTTTAAGATCATCGAGTCTAACCATCAACCTACCACCGACATGAACCATCATTAAACCACGTCACTAAGCGTGATATCTAAAAGGGTTGTCAAGCTTTGGAACAGGCTGCCCAGGGAAGTTGTGGAGTACCCCTTCCCTGGAGGTGCCCCTGGATGTGTAGATGTGGTGCTGAGGGACACGGTGTAGTGGTGGAATTGGCAGTGGTAGGTTGATGGTTGGACTCCATGATCTTAAAGGTCTTTTCCAACCTCAGTGGTTCTATGAACAGTAAAGGGATCAAATCTGCAAGGTGATCCACAGCCAGGAGGCTGCCCAGGACAGTGGTGGGCTCCTGCTCCACGTGACCCCAGTACCCCAGCTGTTTGGCGGTGCCAAAGGGACAACAGAATGGCTGCATGTGGACCCTCACAAGCCAATGTCTGCAGGGTATCTGCTCCCCAAGGACAAGGTGACCTGTCCTCCCACCCAGAAGCCCCACGGGACCTTCTGGTGTGTCTAGCCCCATCTGCCAGCCCGGAGGAGGCAGGTGGAAGGACCAGATGAGGCACACTGAGTCCATCCCTCCTGCTCAGCCTGTTCTCCAGGCCCTCATCTGGCTTCACATTAGACATCTCCATCAATGGGACTTTCCCCGCGCTTCCCGAGGAGGTTGTTTTACCGCTGAAAGCACTTCTCTGGCTGCCTACAAGTTTTCCTTCGTACTTGACCTACATTTTTCCATCCAAAAGTTCATTCCCTTCAATCATTCCATAAACCATCCCTCTCCCTCCTCTGTGTTTACACATTTTCTAATATTTGCAGATGTATCACGCTCCCCATTTAGTCATAACTTAGGCAAGCTCGACTGATTTACTCTCTCACATTTCCTGCCAGTCTCCCTCCCAGCCCTTTAATCATCCCCGACTCTCCTTTATGCTGTTTCCCAGGCCCTGGTGACATCCACAGCTCCCACCTGGGGACACGTGCAACCCAGTGAGGAGGGATGCTACACCAGGTCTCCTGGCAGGGGACTGTGGTTGTCACCTGCACTGTCCCAGCTCCAGCCTTGGGCTGCAGCAACCCACAGTTCAGCCCCACAGGCAGAAGGGGCACAGGGAACTCCGGAGAGCTTGGTAGGAAGGAGCTTGGGCTTATCCTGTTCTCCTGTGGAAACACAGCTTCCACAAGCAGACACGACATGGATTTGTGCATTTTCCCCTTAAAATGGTTCTGATGACTCCTATCAGGGAAGAAGTTTGGGTGGCAGAGGGTTGGATTCTCAGACAAGGACGTTCCCATAAATTTAATGAAATACTAAGTGAAAGAGCTTGGTGATACGGTTCACACATGGGAGGGATGTCATCCAGATGGACCTGGACAGGCTCGTGTGAACTTCATGAAGTTCAACAAGGCCAAGTGCAAGGTCCTGCATGTGGCTCAGGGCAACCCCAGGCACAAATACAGGCTGGAGGGAGACCGGACTGAGAGGAAATGGAGAGATAGGATGAGGAGTAGTGGTTTTAAACTGAAAGAGGGAAGATCTAGGTTAGATACGAGGAAGAAATTCTTTCAAGTGAGGGTGGTGAGACACCGGAACAGGTTGTCCACAGAAATTGTGGATGCCCCATCCCTGCTTAGATGGGGCTTTGAGTAACCTGGTCTGGTGGGAGGTCTTCCTGCCCATGGCAAGAGGGTTGGAACTGGATGATCTTTAAAGTCTCTTCCAACCCAAACCACTCTATGATACCCCAGCCACTGGAGAGGAAATGTTCTGGTGACAGGAGGTGCTCACCTTGCCCAGCTACAGGTCCTCTGGGTGTTGCAGCAGCCATTCCCACAGCTGTGCCTGATGGAACCTGCCCATGTCTGCTCAAAAATAAAGACAGCAAAGACCTGCCTGTGCCCCACTCCACCAGGATCAGGCCAAGATGTGAGCAGATCTCTAGGAGACACCAATGTCCTCCCGGCTCGCATCCGCATAGATCAGTGCAAGGAGCAAACTCCCTGGGATGCTCAAATAGCTTTTGTGTTCCAACAGCTTTCAATATCTCAGAGCTTACCCCACACAACCTGCCTTCTTTTGCCGCTGTGAAGGATGTGTGAGAATTTAACACAGGAAGAAATGTATTCCCTGCTTAAATCAATGGGGAAAGCTCACCGTTTTCCATCCTTGCCCTTTACAGGTTCTTCAGGAAGTGAGTTTAGTTGTAATCAGCGCTTTTTTCCCCTTCTGTTTGTATTTTTGGCTGATCTCCAGCCTGGCCAAGTAAATATAAGTGACCTGAACTCCAAAAAGCTCTACGTGGGTGCCCTCTCCCTGCGTTTTTAGCTCAGAGGACTGGCTAGATGACTCCAAGAAAGCACAAGGAGTTTTGCTGCCTAGGAAAGGGGCCAACTTCAGACACCTGATTTATACGAGAGGAGGAGGAGGAGGAGGAGGAGAGGCTATCTATCTGCATCTGAATTTTGCAGCTGTCCCGAAAACACCCCATCCTAAAAGACATTCAAAAGAAAGGCATTGAACTGGATTTCCAGTAGCTGGCTAATTAAGCTACCTGTCTGCTCACGCTTCCACCGATACCCGAAAGCAGCAGTCGGAGGGAAGGCCCCTTTTTGCAGGCATTTGTTTAAAACTGAGTTCCCACTGCCTCCTGTCAGCACCAGGGTAGCATCCTCCCCCTCTGCCCCCCAACCACCCACCCCATCCAACAGCTTTTCCAGAGTCTTTCTGCTCTCTTTAGTATTTCTGCACAAAATAACATCTCTGGGTTTTTTTGTTTTGTTTGGGTTGTGGTTTTGGGGTTTCTTTTTCTTTTTCCCAAGTAATTTGGCTGTTTCCGATACCAATCCAGGTATTTTGTAACCACTGGTGCTGCCTGTTGAACCACCCCAGGGAAATTCCGGGAGAAGCAAGGGGCGGGGATGGAAGGGCATCCTTGGGATGCAACACCTTCCGTGGAGGAGGCAGTGCTCGGGATAGTCTGGATGTTGACTGGGACCACCAGCTGGAA
>VXBJ01002394.1:282767-293562 GCA_013400055.1 Nycticryphes semicollaris
GGTGGGGGGGGCTGCCTCCGACAGCAGCAACGGGGACAGTGCCCTCGGGGTCGCACCGCTCTCCCGGAGCCGGGGGGAAGGAGGGAGGGTGAGTGTCCCCTGGGCACTCGCTGCCTGCTCGCCCTCGGCCCAAATCGCCCCCAAAAAGAGCCCCCAACAATTCCATTCCTGGGTCACCGGGAAAGAATTGTGAGCAGGCACCGAAACTAAGAGGAAGCAGCTTCCAGGGAACATCACTTCTTTGTGTCCCAAACCCTGCTGGCACCCTGTTAGGGCTTTCTTGGGCAAGTTAGACAAGAGACTGTCACCTTACTGGGAGCGAAAAATAAACAGAGCTCTGCAACACGACGTGCTGCTGTAAGCAGAGCAGCAGCCGTCTGAGCTCTGAGGCTCCTTCTCCATACGTGATGCCATCCTCACCCTCCGGCACTAACCTGGCTGTGGGAAGTGGTTCAAGCGTTCCTATTTCTGGGGTTTTCGTCAAGCTCTGTCCCAAAGTGAACCGACTCCTTCATGCCACTCAGCTGTGCCGACAGCCCTTCAGCAACAGAGGTGCTGGAGCTGGTTGCCTGGGCTCCCTCAGGCTGGCCCTGGGGGGAAAAGTCACCGGAGGCTTTGTCCTTCTCCTGTTTGTCAGCCTGACCTGCGAGGAGAGCGAGTCCCACGGGAAAGGGGAGCTCACAGCCTTGGTGCCTGCACAAAAGGGCTGTCATCTCAGCTGGTGCTCAGAGCACTGCTCTAATGTGAGCACAGCGGGTAGAAATCCTCCTGCCCCCTGCACTCCTGATCCCAAATGCCCAGGCCCGGGCCATAAGATCAGGATTTTGCTTTGCTGTGGCCACCACTTGAATCCCTAACTCCTGTTTAAAGCCACTCTCCTCTGAATGCAGGCCCTGCACGATGAGGAACGGGCCACCAACCTCTCTGCGTGACAGCAAGGGGCACCTCGGGGGGCTGTACGGCTGGACATGAACTCCCACCCCTCCTGCCATGCAGCACTCCTGGAATAAAGAGAGCAATAATCATGAAGGCCAATGTATCTAAGCTGCACACACTCCAACAGTTAGCTCTGCCGTGGCTGAGGCACTGAGGTGAGGAAATATCTGGTATAGAGCCAGGAGAGGTTTTACAGCCGGAACGAACAAATGTCGAACATCACTGAGAGTGATATAAGGAAAACTGCAACCCAGGCTGGAGACTGAACTGCTCTGAGCCGTGGCACAGACACCTGTGGCTCCCAGAGCACAGGGGGCAGCTTCCCTCTGGCCCATCCCTTCCTGCCCCTCCAGCTTGCCCATGGCCTGGCTGGGAGAAGATGCTGGAATAGCTCAGAGCTCACCGGGGAGCGAGCAGCGGGTGGGAAGCACAAGGCTGTGACTGCAGGAACTCCTTGCTGCTGGGAACTGAGCCTCAGCCTGCCCGGCAGAGGGGAGCATCCTGCTTTGAATGGGAAACTGAGGCACCAAACACAGAGGGAAAAATTCACACAGCCTGAACATACTCGGATCCAGGCTCTGGGCACACTGGCAGGGACCTCGGCTCCCTGAGCTGTCCTGCCTGGCCAAGAAGCAGCAGCCTTGGGACTCCAGTTCTTGATGGCTTTGCTGCCCAAGGGCCTTCACCTCCCCATGGTTAGGTACAGCTATGCTGTGCAAATCCAAAATGTTTCTGGGAGAGCACTGCAGACCGGCAGTAAAGCATATTGTCTGTCTTAAAAAGAGCCAACAGGCAGCAACAGAGCCCCTTAAACCCTCACATTCCCCATTATTTATCTAACAGAGAGCCCTGCTGTCCTTTGACACAGGCAGCTTCTTCCCTTCCAGTGCTGAGAGGCTCAGAGCAGGAAGGGAGACGACGTCCCACATTCCCAGTGCTGGGTTTAGTGGTCCCTGCTAAAGGTTAGCTGGCCCCTAGATAAGCCCAGCACTTTAGGTGCTATTTGTGTCAGCAGAGAGGATCTTCTCCTCCAGGAGAGGGGAACTTCTTCTTCAGCATGGAGATGCACTTTAAGCTTCTTTCAAGCTTTTTCCTGCATGTCTCCCCAAAGACCCACTGTTCCCATCCCATTTCAGCTTTCTTGCCAGTCAGAGGAGTCTGCCTTCTTCCTGCCCCTGCTCTCCTGGTCCTTTCTTGGATGCTTGTGAGCTGAATACACCCAGGATGGGCAGCAGGGAGGCCACGCATGGGCACAGGCTGTGAAGCTGAGCTGAGCCCCAGCTTCCCTGCACCCTCACGCAGGGCTTTGATGGGATTTTCATCCCCGCCCTCCCCATTGAGAGCAGTTCTCCACTGCTGAGCCACTACCCTGCTCAGCATCACTCAGCTGAGATAGGGCTGCACAAACACTGGCCTGTTTGGTTGAAAGGCTCCGTTTCCAGGGCACAGTGCTATTTCCATCCAGGAGTTTCCCCTCGCTGGGAAAACATTAACTGCTCCTCCCACTCCTTGCTCTTGCATTGCAAAAAAAAAAAAAAAAACAAACCAAAAAAAACCCAAAAACCAAAACCCCAGCAGTTTACACATGGCCCTTCATGCCTTCTTTGGGTTTCTCTCTGTTTGCTGCTGGTATTCAAAGGGCAACGTGGTTTATCGATGTTTTTCTTACATCACACAGAGATGCACGGGCCGACTCTCAGCTCCTCAGGTGGGAGAGGCAGCTCTGGGCCAGCCCCAGTGCTCAGGAGGCTTTCCCAAGGAGCATCAGCAATTTGGACACAGTTTCCATCATTACCTGGTGCTAATTAGCTAGCTGACTTATCAGGCAGACCCTCGGGTGGGAATAAGCCAGCAAGGAACTTGCTACCAGCATAACCATTACTACATGCTGCAGCTGACAAGGCTTGGCCCTGTCTTTGTAATGGGTTCTTCATGGTGTGCTTTTATGGGATATCAATACTTTGCTGGGAAAGGCAAGTTGTTAACTGCAAGAGAAAGGGGCCCAGGCACCAGAAGAAGGAATGATGATGAGCACTCCAAGCAGCTATCAGAGACACCAGGGCACACACCTCCTCATTCAAGGTAAAAAACACCCTGAAGAGACCCCAAGACGCAATGGGGTGGCAGGAGGGATCTGTGTCACAGATCTGCAGACACATGAGTTTTGGCAGGCACACACAGCATTGTGGTGCAAACACCTTTGCACCCAGACGGCATTTGGGAAGCACCACTCCAAGGTGGTCCCAGGTACCCAGGGTACAGGGAAACCTTTTCTTTTTGCAATTAAAATTAGCTGGAGAAGAGACACAGCCTGGCTGGCTCCTTCGGGGCCTGAGCTGCCAAGGGAAGAGTGTAGCACAGGGTACACAGCCTCATGTCCCCCAGATCCTGAGAGAGCCCTTGTTCCATCTTGCCCCAGAGCAGAGTCCAGGCTTGGGAGGTCACCACCAGTCCCTGCCTTGTGGAGCAGAGGGAGGACCTTGCAGGAAGGACAGAGGAATCCTGGGGGCAGCAGCCCACCCTGATGGCTCGACCCAGGAGCAGTCCTGGCCATGCCCATTGTAGTGTCCTCTGCAGCCAAGCCTCTCAACCACAGGGCTCTGCCCTCACCTCCTGCCAGGGCTCAGGCTTGTGTTCATATCCCTATATGTGGACATGGGAACTCACCTGCCTGGACCCCTTCCCTCCCTGCCCAGTACTGCTCTGCAGCCCTCTCCCCTTACTCCTTACCTGGCTGCAGGCAGGGGGGTGGGCATAGCCCATACCGGGCCCACAGCAAAGGAGCAGATGCTGGCAGGATGCGTAGACACACACATGGAGGCTGTATCTCATGGATGTATATCCCACCTCTTTGCTGACCCAAGTGCCAGCCTTGACCCCCTGCAGCCTGTAGGTCTCAAAGTGACAAAGCTGAGAAGAGGCTGATGCCTGGCTTGGAGTCACTAAAATCCCACCCTGAAGCACAGAGCCTGGGCTCCCCACTGGAAAATAGTGGCAGAAGGTGCTTTACTCAGGAGCTTTGAGCTGGAATGAGCCTTACACTGTGATTGCACTCTTGTTTGCAATGCGACAGCAGACCTTGCATAACCCCAGTTCCCAGCCAGGATGGAGGTGAGGGACCCCACGGCTGGGATGGACATCACTGGGATCTCCAGGAGATCTGCTAAGGGATATCACTGGTGTGGGAAGGTTTGCTGCAGCCAGAATGCAGCTGAGGTGGCTTCATATAGAGAAATGCCCTGAGAGCCTCCCAGCCACAGCAATCCTTGCTCTGGCAGGAAGTAAATCAAGTGCTATCAGATATAAGAGCTAGAAGGTGGGCAAGAAGTATATGTGCATCCTGGACCTTCTTGCAATGAGACTGGGAAAGGCAGGGAGGCCATACCTCAGTGCCCAGGGCTTGCCACCTGGGTGTCAGACCTCAGTAGTCCCCTGCCCAACATTGTTCATGGGACCCACTTGCCCTTGCCTGGTGCCAGGCAACAAGGGGACAGCTGCTTGCAAGGAGAGGAGCTCAGGGAACCCCCTCTCCAAGGGACACACGACAGCCTTGCCCTGCCGGTGGCTGCCCATACTGCTCTCATTCACAAATCCTCCTCTCCAGGCTGGCTCCGTGCCCTCCTGACCTTGGTGGCCCTCCTGGGGCACCACTTGGCCATGTTTCTAGGCATAGCAGGGATGATGTCAACAGCGCCCAGCCCTGCTTCTATATGGCCCTCCTGGGAAAGCCTGCAGACCACATAGCCGAGTTGTTGGCCAGACCTGCCAGGCTCCCAGCTCCTCAGGCAAAGGCTCCTATTGCTTCAGCTCCCAAACAATGGGTAGGGGCAGGGGCTCCCAGTTAGCCTCCGGGGCACAGACTGGTTTTCCCCATCAGCTCCCACAGCTGGTGCCGCCATGTCACCTCCCAGCACAGCCCCATGTCCCACAGTCTACAGCCCCTCCTGGGAATAGCCATGTTGGCACCGCGCTTCTCCTGGGGAAGAGGGGAACTGCTGGGCCCAGGTCACAGCTGTCACATTACAAGAGAGCCTACAGGACCAGGCTCCCAGCACCAACAGTGCTCCCTCCCGGAAGGGTGGCTGTAACGGTGGCAGCTTAACAAGAGCCTGTGCCAGCGGTGAGAGGGACTCACCAGCTGCCTGAGACCTCACACACTCATGTCATGCCAGAGCACCGCTGCATCAGGCTGGAGACGAGGGTATGGCTGAGCTCCCTATCTCCCTCTTACCTGCCTCATTCCCTGCTGTCTTGCTGTGCCCTCGTCTTGCATTATTGATGAGGAAGGATTTAATTTTGGTTTCCATCCCATATTTGCAGGAAAAAGGCCACTCTGACCTTCCCTGATGCCTGTCCCTTCTGCCTTCCCCACAGCTTTGCTGGGAACATTTTCACCCAGCAGCCTGGAGCCCCTGGGACCCAGCTTTACCCAGCTCCACAGGATCATCCTCTCTGCCCAGCCTGTCCCAGTCATTCGCTCTGCAGTCCAGGTGAGGCAGCCAACCTGGCTCCAGACTGGGATCTCCAGGAAGGAGGAGTGGGGATGGACAGAAAGTGCAGAACTCATTGCCCTCCCAGTACTAGTGCCCTCAGAGTAGGTGCCTCCTCTGGGTCATCCCTGTGCAAATCCCAGTCTGTGTCCATCTCATGCCAAGTCCTGCTGCCCTGCACCCCAGTACAGGCCAGGAATCCCCACCTCCGAGTGGAGCAGGGGTTGGGGTGGGATGCAGCACCCTCTGCTCTCCCTGCAGACTTCCACCCCATGTCCTTCCCATTCCTCCCCTGATGTTTCTCACCATCTCCTGGAAAAGACTGGGATGTACACACCTCACCAGGGTTCCTACACTTACCTGGTGTGACAGGTCTCCAATTCCTGTCCTGTTTCAAGCCCCATCACCCCAAACTCTACAAGTTCCCCAATGGCCTTGCCACCCACCTGCTTCCCCCCACCCTCAGCTGCAGTCAGGCCCTGGATCCAAGGGGTCAAAAGAGCAGTGACAGAGGTGACACAGCATGCCACGCTGGCAGGGCAGCTGCCTAGGCAAGGACAGCCTTTGTGGCTGCCCAGCAGAGCTCCCCTGGCCCAGGCTGGCTGCAGCCCCATGCTGCTCCCAGCTGTGAGCGCTCAGAGCAAGGGAGGGGAGCAGAGAGAGGGGGTTACAGCCCACAAAAGCAGATGTTGCTAATTGAGCCTTTGAGCTGCATGCCAAGCCATGGCATGGAGGCTCTGCCCGGGTTTCAGAACCACTGCCAGGTCGCTGGCTTTGAAGATGGTGGGGGTGGGAGAGGGGGCTGGCAAGGGGGAGGCTGTGCGTGTATATCAGATTCGGCAGGCAGCCACACAGCCCACAGACCCCTGTCTCTCCACCAGTTGCTGCTGGGGCCAGGAAGCTCATCCCAGTGCAGCAAATGGGCCCAGGAGGGAGGGTCCTCACATTTGCACCTCTGCCATGCCTGGGCCAGGACAGGTTAATGCCTTGGAGTAAGGGGAAGGTGGTACCTGCAGGTGGCTACTCATTTCCCTTTTATTTTCTTTCACAGTTAAAGGTGAAGAAGCCCTCGATAGCAATGGTAGGTCCTGGAGCTGCCCGGGATGGAGAGAGGATCTGAACACTCGATCAGAACATCCTCTCCCACCAGCCTGGACACTTGCCAGCCACCACAGCCTCTGACGAGCAGGTTTAGTGACCACCAAGACATCCCTCATTCCCCAAAACCTCTGATTTCCCTCTTCTCACCTTTTCTGGCCACACTTGGTTAGAGCCTGGGTTTATCTCAACAGTCTCCAGCTGTGGCCAGGGAGATGACTGTGTCACTGCTCTTGGTCTGTGCCAGTAGCCATCTGTCCCAGCAGGGTGATATGAGCCACAGGGTGACCCAGGTGGGTCACACTGGTACAGTGGTGGGTGGGTGACCCAGGTGCAGACAGTGGGTATCACCAGGTGCTTGCTGATGCACCAGGCCAGGTCCTACATTTATCTGCAAAAAGCTCTTGCCAAAACATGTCCCCACCTGCTCTGGGTACATCACCTTTGCCTCAGGTGGGTCAGAGACCAGTATGGCCCTTTTTGGGGTCACCAAGCCGGGCAGCCCAACAAGGAGGTGTTTGCATTTTCTCAGGCATTCTCCACCGAGGCAGTTTTGAGCACATCGGGGTTACCCGAGGGGACTCCCAGCCCCGCCGCTCGGTGGGGATCAGGAGGATGAGGTGCGGGAGGAGGCGGGGGACAGATGTCTACCCCTGCCCACACGTCCTACGGGCAAGGGGGAGCGGGCAGGGCCGGGGTACGTCTCTCCCTGCCTGTCCCCTGCCCGCCGCGGGCAGCACGAGCCATCCCTGTCGCTCTGCTGCCGCCCCGCGGGCAGCGCGGCCGGGCCGGGGCTCCGACAGCTCCCCCCGCACCTACCCCCGCACGGCGGGGTCTCTCCCCGCTCCCCGTCCCCGCACGGCGCCGAGGCACAGCTCCGTGCCGTGGGGAGGCTTTGCACACGCGTGTGCATCCCTTGGGCACGTGTGCGCTGGCAGCCGGGCAGGGAAGTCCTGGCACACGGCTCGTGTGCGGGGCTGTGTGCCATGGCTGGACCATGTGCCACACTGGGGTCACACGCCATCCCCAGGCCACGTGTTGGGCCACGAGCGACGTGGTGCACCATATATCAGGCCACGCACACCCCTCACACACGTGTGCAAGCAGAGACACCACAATCCCATCCCTGGGGGTGAGGGCTTTTTCCCAAACTCACAGGAAACATTATCAAGATTTCTTTGTTGTTTTTTTAAGGGCACAGGTGTCCAAGAGCTTTGGTTGACACTGAAGGTAGAATCCTGGACTCCCCTTGATTATGGTGCACTTTTCTTTCCCTGTCTTCAACTCAGGCATTATCTTGCTTGGAGAGAAGTGCAAGAGCAAACTCACCAATCTTGCTCCCTCTGCACTTATTCTGTTCACCTTTTCTCCTCGACTCCAGCCAGATGGAGGTTATCCTGAAGCATTTTGCTGTCCATAGGAAGTAAACCAGTATGAGTCTGTCTGTGGTGTCTACCCTTTGACTCAGTCGAGCAACTACTCACATGTTCTGATATAGGCCTTATACGTTTGCCTGCCCTCTTTTCACAAAATCACAGAATTGTCAGAGTTGGAAGGGACCTCTAGAGCTTACCCAGTCCAACTCCCCTGCTAAAGCAGGATTGCCCAGAGCACATCACTCAGGGCTGCATCCAGGTGGGGCTTGAAGGCCTCCAGAAAAGGGGACTTCACACCCTCCCTGGGCAGCCTCTACCAGGGCTCTGCCACCCCCTAAAGAAGTTTTTCCTCATATTTGAATAAAACTTCCCATGTTCCAGTTTGTGCCCATTGCCCCTCGTCCTGTTACTGGGAACCACTGAAAAGAGTCTGTCTCCATCCTCCTTCAACCCACCTTTCAGATCCTTGTGAGCATTAATAAGGTCTCCCCTCAGCCTTCTCCTCTCCAGGCTAAAGAGTCCCAGCTCTCTCAGCCTTTCCTCATTAAGGAGATGCTCCAATCCCTCCATCACCTTTGTTGCCCTGTTCTGGACTCTCTTCAGTAGTTCTTTGTCTCTCTTGAACTGGGGAGCCCAGAACTGGAGGCAGTATTCCAGTTGTGGAACAGTGGAGAGCAGAGGGGAAGAATGACCTCCCTCCACCTACTGGCCACTCTCTTCCCTATGCAGCCCAGGATCCCATTGGCCCTCTTGGCCACCAGGGCACATTGCTGGCTCATGGATAGTTTACCATCTACCAGGACTCCCAGATCCTTCTCCTCAGACCTGCTTTCCAGCAGGTCCACCCCTAACCTATATCAGTGCCTGGAATTCTTCCTCCCCACGTGCAGGACGCTACACTTGCTCTTTTTGAGCCTCACTAGGTTCTTCTCTGCCCAGCTCTCCAGCCTGTCCAGGTTGGAGAGGCCTTTTCCCTTCCTCCCCCCACCCCAGAAACAAAGGAGACAGAGGAGATCATTATGATTATGTCCTTATCACTCAGAATTTGAGCTCAGGGTGTCTTCCTGAAAGGTTCTGAAAGGCACTCCTCTCCCCGGGAGAGTCCTGACACTCAGCCAGTGCACCCTCACTGAAGCCTCCACCCTATTTTATGGTTTTCCCTTTACTACGGCCTGCCTCCCACATGTACAAACCCAACTCCCACTCACAGGGTGCCCAGGGGTCCTAGCTTTTCCAGGGTGGCAGGTCTTCTCCCACACCCCACTGCATCCCTGAGCTGCCCATCCTCTGCCCTGGCTGCTCTGCAAAGGGCCAGAGCATTCACATACACACAGAGCCCAGCTCATCTCATCTGTAGCCCCAGCCAAAACAAGCACCAGGCCAGGTCCAGAGTCCCTCCAGGCAGGAGCAAAGGGGCACAGGGCTAGAGGTATGGTTGCACCACGGCTCCCAAGCCTCCAGGAGCAAAGCCAGGGCTAGAAACAAAAACCATCCACTACCTACCCCAGAGACAACTTACCTCTGTGGCATAGCTGAGGTTCATGCTGGAGGTAGAACCAGAGATGGGCAAACCTGCACCAAGGTGATGGAGAGGCTGAAGGTGCCAGGCTGACCTTAAATGGAGCTGTGGGTGGGTGTGGGGGAGTCCCAGGTGAGGCTCGTGACAGCTCCAGAGTGCTCCCAGGACCTGACAGCCCTGTCCTTACACCTCTGCCCTCTCCACTTCTCCCTTCCTCTCTTTTTCTCCTTTCCCTACCCAATGTGTCTCTGCTGGTTCCCCAGGGACTGCGTGGGTGGTGGCTGCATCCCTCTGCCCACCTAGTGGTGGTGGCAAAAAAAACCCTGCCAGCCTGAACCCTCCCTCCCAAAAGTGGGAGACGGAGATAAATTTGAGGTCAAAGAAGAGTGGGAGGCTGAAAAAAGTATAAGGCCAAGTAAAAGTTGGGGGACTGAAAAACAAAAAAAAAGTGGTGGCCAATAAAAACAACCAGTGGCCAAAAATGTTTGAAGCTGAGAAAATTGTAAAAGGAACTAGAATCTCAATGAGTCTGATGAAGAGTGGAGGCCAAAGAAGAGTGGGAGGCTAAAGAAGAGTGAGAGGCTGAATAAAGAAGGTAGAGGCCAAAAAAGATCAGAAATGGAGCAAACGAGGAAGGCTGAAAACTAAATGGAGGCTAAAAGTGAGAAGGAGATTGGAAAGGCAGAGGAATTAATAAGAAGATTGGAGACAGAAAAAGTAGAAGCTGAAAAGGAGTGCAAGATGAAAAAATGGTGGGAGGTCAGAAAAAACAGAGGCTGCAAAAGGGTAGGAGGCCAAAATCAAGTGGGATACCAAATGAAAAGTAGAGACCAAAAGTAGAGGGTGAAAAGGGGTGGGAGGCCAACAAAATTATAGGGTGAAATGGAGTCTGAGACTGAAAGAGTCTGATGAAGATGATGGAGAACGGGAGGCTGAAAAAGAGCAGGAGTCTAAAGAAAAAGAGGAGACCATTAAAAAGAGTGGAGGCTAATATAAAGCTAATATAAAAAGCTCAAGCACAAAAGAGTGGAAGCTAATACAAAGCTGAGGCCAAAAAGGGGTAGAAGGCCAGGGGGAGTGGGAGCAAAGGGTGGCATGCTGAATAAATAGTGGAGCCCCCCAAAAATGTAGAGTTCGACAGGGAGTGTCAGTGTCAGAATATTGTGTCCAGTTCTGGGCCCCTCAGTTCCAGAAGGACAGGGAACTGCTGGAGAGAGTCCAGGCCAGAGACACAAAGATGATGAAGGGAGTGGAGCATCTCCCAGAGGAGGAAAGGCTGAGGGAGCTGGTTCTCTTTAGCTTGGAGAAGAGGAGACTGAGGGGTGACCTCATGAATGTTTATAAATATGTAAAGGGTGAGTGTCAGGAGGATGGAG
>VXBJ01002394.1:293589-307418 GCA_013400055.1 Nycticryphes semicollaris
TCTGTGAGTAGGAGGCTGAAAAGTAGGAGGTGGGTCTTGTTGGGGCGGGGCAGGGCAAGGATGGATCCCTGCCCTCTCCTGCCTTCTCCTGCCCTATCCTGCCTTGCCTTTCCTTGACTGCCTGGCCATGGCCGTGTCATGGAGCCGGGCGTGCACTAGAGGACAGCCGAGCTCCATGCAAGCGGCCCGGGCAGGAGCCACCGCAGACCTTGCCTTGCTTGCCAGCAACCTACCCTGCCTGTCAACCCCCCCACTCTAACCTTCGAGCATCCGTCCCTGCCTGGGAGAACTCTGCAGCCCCCCTCGAGCACCCTGCTTGAGAGCACCCCACGGCCCTGAGCATCCTTGCCAGCCCTGAGCCTCTTCACAGCCCCGAGTCTCTTCACAGCCCCAAGCATCTGCACAGCCCGGAGCATCCCAACAGCCCTGAGCATCCCTGCTGGTCCTAAACACCCTGCCAGCCCTGACAATCCCCATAGCCTCGAGCATCCCTGCCAGCCCCAAGCACCTCCACAGCCTCGAGCATCCCCATGGCCTCGAGCATCCCTGCCAGCCCCAAGCACCTCCACAGCCTCGAGCATCCCCATGGCCTCGAGCATCCCTGCCAGCCCCAAGCACCTCCACAGCCTCGAGCATCCCCACAGCCCCAAGCATCCCTGCCAGCCTCTAATATTGCTGCCAGCCCTGAGTACTCTTCCAGCTCCAGTCAGCCCTGCAGCCCAGAAAACCCCTGGCAGCCTCAAGCATCCCTGGCAGCACCTCTGCAGCCCTGAGCATCCCCCAAAACCTGAGTGCAACCCAGCCTCCCCGAGGCCTCCCAGACCTGGAGGCTGATGGGCTTGGGGCCACTTGCTAAAACCCTGCTGAACAGGTCATGGCACAGGTGAAATCAGGACAGGGGGAGGGGGATTTGGTACTTCTGCGGGCGTGGGGGGGTTTAAAGTTCCTTGAGTTTTATCTAAATCCAGGAGTGTTACTTTGGGGGGAAGCAGTTGTGAAGGTTCCCACTCACGGTTTTGCCCTGGAGCTGATGTGGTTGCATAGTAAATATGGGAAATGTTTCCTTTCTTCTCATTTTCAGGTCAGATGGGGTGGGGACCACTGCGGGCTGGGGAGCTGCAGCAGGGCCTGCTGCCAGGAGCTGCTCCTTGCATTAAAATTAAGGAAGAGGAAAAGGGTATGGGAAATCCCAGCCGTAGTGGTGTGGCAGCACTGGGTGTCCCCCCAGCCAGCCCCCCTGCTAAGTTGCAGCCTGTCCCTTGCAGAGGTGGCTGACAGCTCGCCTCAGGAGCTGGCTCTGCCTCCTAGATCTCTTTCCTGATGTTTAACCTCCACTTCACCTCGTCCTCCACGTGGATGCAGGTAGCCGTGTCCTCCCACACCAGCACAAGCCCATCTTCCCGCACGTGTGTCGCATCCTCCCTCCTCTGCCACTCCTGTCCCCAGGCTGTGCAGGTGACAGGTCCCTTGCCCCACTCACACTGTCTTCCTGAGCATCTCCTTCCAGGTGGGGTCTTGCTCATATATTTCCTGGAGGAAAGAAAGAGCTGAGGCTGGGCCCATTGGATGGGCACTCCTTTAGGATGGCTCCTTGGGGCTGGGACGTGCCATCCCACACAGCCTGTCCCCTCTCTAGGGCAGGCAGCACCTCCTCGGCACTAGTGCCCATCACACAGTGTGAGAACCTGGGTGTCCCCAGGCCCCAGCCACGCTGGGAGCTTGGGACTCCTGTGGGGTCTGGCCTGAGACCTCCTTGTCCAGCCACTGCCCTACACAGAGCCATGGGCATGTGGCCACCCGGGCAGCATGTCCTTGCCAGCTCGGCATGGGGACCACCGCGGGGCGGGCAGGGCAGGGGGGCTGGGGTGCACGGACGCAGCTTGGGGTGAGCAGAGCAGCTGTGTTTACTTTCCATCTGCTGAAGGGAACAACAGGGGACTTTTTTTTTGTGTGTGTGTGTATTTCATTTTATTTTTTTTTTGAGGCTTTGTGTGTCCTTCACCGGCCAGAAACCTTCATGTAAACATCCTGCTGCTTCGCCAGGAGGAGAGAGCGTGGTGGTGGAGGAGATGTCCTGCCTCCTGCTCTGCACGGCTGTGCCTCTTGCACACCCCTCCACATCCCCCAGACACGCTCACACACCCATCCTCCATAGGGCTGGGGTAGCAGAGCAGGGTGCTGATGTCCGTCCCCTCCGCCTCAGGTCCTTAAGGGGTGCGCAGGTGAACCCATGGCTCCCCAGGAAATCTGGTGCCAGCCCCAGGAACAACATCCAAAAAAACTTTACAAAAAGAGGTTCGTGCTCTACCTCTGCAGGAGCTGAGGTGGAGTTTGGAGGTCAATAGGAACTGGGACCTAACAATAAGCCCCCCCACCCCGGCCCCTCAAACCTTGTTGCACAACTCTGCCTCCTCCATCCATTGGGAACACAGGGATGTTACCTCCTCGCTGCTCTCCCAACACTCCACTCAACTCCCATCCACGATGGAGTCAGGGCAGCCCCACATCCCCTCCCAGTGCCAGGTCCCTGTCACTCCAGGTCCCTGTCACTCCAAGTCCCTGTCACTCCTGCGGCAGGAGGACATGGGGGACAGGGGGGACACGGGGGACATGGGGCAGGCAGCTGCAGCGCTGGTGGCAGAGGGCTATGGAAGAATGCAGTCAATTGCTTCGTCAAGATTTCTGAACCCTCGTGCTGTGCCTGGACGGGAGGCGAAGGGAAGGCCCTCGGCACTCACTGCCGCCTCCGCCAAGGCTTAATCAGCAGGTTTGTTCCGAGTTGTGGCCAGCCTGATTAATCCAGGCTGTCTCTGCTGGGATGCTGATTTCAGAGCCTGCCACTGAAAAGCAGATTTCTGGCTATTATGCACAGAAAATTGTTCAGGTTCTGGCTGAATTATCGGTGTCCAGGGAAACGGAGCAATACCTCGGTGGGACCGATGCTAATGGCTTGTGGTGCTGCTGGTGCCCCTCTGTGGGTGTCAAAAGGGCTCAGGGGGCCTGGGACAACCCCCGAGGCTGGGAGGCACACCAGTCCCACCCTGCCTGGGAGAGATAGGACTCACTGCTGGTCCAGAATGTCATCGTCTCCAGTGAGGAGGAGAGGAAGCATCTGACTCTGAAGGAAACTTTACCCTCCCGACCCCAGTGCTTGGGCCAACTGTTGACTCATTTAACATCATCCCCTTTCTTGGCCAAGGCAATGTGGAAGAGTGGGGTCAGGCAATGCTGTAGCCCAGCTGCCTCCCCTTCTGGGTGATGGCCGGGCTTTGCTAAATTCCATGTCTGCTGCTGCGGGAACGGAGCTCACCAGAGCGGGCATGGAAATGGCAGTGCCGGGGGTGATGCCACAGCCATGGCCAGAGCATCCCTGGTTTGAGTACATGGAAGCATCTTTGGGGAGCACCCAGGGGCAGCCCCATGGCTGGAGCCTGGGATGAGGGTTGTGGGGCTGGCTAGCCACCTGTGGGACCATCCAACCACCTGGTGGGACTGGGAGCGCAGCTCCAGAGCCCGGGTGAAGTTTGGCAGCGGCAGCAGCTTCGCTTTGTTTACTCTGCAACTTTGGCTATGGCTGGAGTTTGTTAAGGGGTCAGGCTGACTGGGTTGTTTTCCTGTGCTTTACAATTTCCTATGTGGTACTTTAATAGACGGTAGGGCGCCTACAGCTACAGAGAGGCACTTTATTTTATTTTAGAAATGGAAGTAAATAAAGAAATAAATGCACCCAGGCATCGCCTCCCCCTCCCTGGCCGCCTCACTCACTCACTATCTCTCTTCAGTCCCTCACTGGTTTCCTCTGGCTTGGGGGAACCTTGTTGCAAGCAACCACAATATATTTTTAACGAGGACTGTTAATTAGCCCCGGCCCCAGCCCACTGCACATGGCTTCCTTGAAGCCAGGCTGGGGCTCTTTGGAGCAGCACGGAGGCTCAGCAGTGGCTCTTCCCTTGGTACAAACACCAAGGTCTCAATAAGCATCAAGCAAGTGGCTTTAAGCTCTTCCCTAAAGGAGCCTCCTCTGTGAAGGATTTTACTGGGATCTCATGGAGGAGACTGGGAGGAATGCAGAAGACCCTGACAGCACAGGAAGGACATGGACCTGTTGGAATGGGTCCAGCAGAGGGCCACAAAGATGCTCAGAGGTCTGGAGCACCTTTGCTGTGAGGACAGGCGGAGAGAGAGTTGAGGTTGTTCAGCCTGGAGAACAGAAGGCTCTGGGGAGACCTTAGAGCCTGATCGAGAACCAAAAGGGGCTCCAAGAGAGATGGGGAGGGACTCTTGATCAGGGATGGGAGTGACAGCATGAGGGATATGGTTTTAAAGTGAAAAAGGGGAGATTTAGATTAGATGTTAGGAAGAAACTCTTGACTGTGAGGGTGGTGAGACCCTGGAACAGGTCACCCAGAGAAGTTGTGGCTGCCTCATCCCTGGAAGTGTTTAAGGCCAGGCTGGATGGGGCTTTGATCAACCTGGTCTGGTGGGAGGTGTCCCTGCCCAGGGCAGGGGGGTTGGCACTAGGTGATCTCTAAAGTCCCTTCTGACCCAAAACATCCTATGATTCTCTGATTCTATGATGCTGGTGCACCAGCACCAACAGCGATGCTCTCCTCCCCGCCACTGCATGTTTAATCTGGGATGGCTGTGACTTGGCAGGTGCCAGCCCTGTTCCCATGCCCTATCACAGTCCTCAGTCCTGTCCCTGCTGCCATCGCCCAGCTCTAGTACCTGAAGATGAGGCCAGGCTTAGGCACGGGGCTGCTGCTGGGGTGACGTGCCCCCCATGGCACAGCGGCTGCCTATGGGGTCAGGTGGCACTGCTGCACCCTCTGGCATCCTGCTCGGGGTGAGGGCAGCTGCTGCCCCAGAGACCTGCCACTGGCACTTGTTTTTTTACAAACAGTGGGGCTGGTCTGTTGATAAGGTGCCAGTGGTGCCTTTCTCTGGGCCTTTCCCTGCTCTCCCAGGCCCTGAGGACAAACATTCCTGGCATATTTGTCATGTTCAGCTCAATACAGCATCCTTCAGAAGAGAAAAAAAAAATCAAATAAAAGAAAATCCGGTTCTTCCACTGCTCCCTTTAGCGTTCTTTTACACTTAAGCTTTTTAATTCCAGCTCTGAATAACACTCTTTATGGGGAGGACTGAAAAGCTGCAGCCTTCACACAGCCGGCGCAGGGCCAGTGGTGGGGCTGCTTGGGGGGGGTGGATGCAGGGGGAGCCCTAGCTGTCACCCCTCCTCCTGGCACCCCCAGGGACCCTGCTGCCACCCAGCCCTGTGGCGTGGGGAGGAGGGAGCTGGAGATGAGGCTCCTGGGGGACTGCGGTGTGCAGGTGCCTGTGGGGTTTGTGGGTAGCGGGGACATGGGAAGGGTGACACTGGGTGCCCTTAAACTAGACCTGGGGAGCAGGGACTGGTAGATAAAAGGGTTTCACCTGTGCTTTTTTATTGAGGTAAACCAAAAAGTGCTTGGATCCCAAGGATGCCCCATCACCCCTTGGTGCTGGGGTGCTGAGACTTCCAGTCTGGGCTGGGTGGTGGCACTGGACCTGTCACCTGGTGGCCAGCCACTTGCAGGAGGTGTGTGGCTGTCTCCAACACAGCCACTCTCCTTTTCGCCTTACCTCCTTGCTTTTTCACTTTTCCACCCCATTTCTCTATGCCCCCTCTCCCCACCCAGCCCTCCCGTACCACCCTCCATTTGTGCCCTCTCTCCCACCAAAGCGCTAAAACCACCATCTGGAATATTTATAAAGGCTTGTTTTCCAGGCTGGAGCTTTGGCAGCAGATGAGCTTCCACGGCTCAAGGTGTCTGATAGTGGCATCTCAAAGTCCTGTAGGAAATCACCTTTTCTGGCCACCTATTCCCCAGTAGCCCATTTACATAGCCCACTTGCCCTACCCTGCCACACAGACGCTCTCTGGTGCTGCCCATGCCGTGGCTTGCCAGGAAGCTGGGGCTGCCTTCTCCTTTTCAAAGGACACCTGTGTACGGGGGCGAGCACCAGGCAGCTTCAGAGAGTTCTCAGAGCTTGGGAAAAAGCCTCGGAGGCTCTTCCCCAGCTGTTTGCCTCCCCAAGACTCGTGGATTAGACCACGCCGCTGGCACGCTGCCTCCCCTCCATGCTCGATACCACCTCGGCAGCGGACACGCACAAGCCCGGGCATCATCAGGAGCTGCCGTGGGGCCAAGCTGGGCTGGGGACTGCAGCACACGGGATGGGGCTCCAGCGTGTCTGTCCCCCATATAGCCCAGACCCAGGGGCCAAGGGTCTGGGAGAGGACAACGGGGGGCTGGGTGGGCGATGGAGGCAGATGGGAAGGGGCATGGGCAGAACCCCTGCTCCCCACATGCAGCTGGCCCTGGGGGGCCCGGCGATGCTCACTTCTTTCCCACTCCCTCCTCCCCCCCCCTCCCCCCCCCTCCCCTCCGCCCCCCCCCCGAGGAAAGTGATGTTTTTGGAGAAGAATGAAAGGAAAGCCAGGGAATGCTCGCTGCGCTAATTCTGTCAGGGAGCCAAGAAATATGAAGCGCCCCTTTGTGTGTTTTTGAGCAATTATCCTCCACAATTTGGCTTTTTTTTTGTATCTCTGTGCGTGTAAAACTAGTCATTATATCCTCCCTTATCTGTGGGGAGCGTGCTGCCTCCTCTCCCCACCACCCCTAGCTCCCAGCCCTCTCCTCTCACCCCCATCCCGGATAGCACCGGTCATGTCACACCAGGCATCTGAGCCCTGCTCACCCTGCCCTTTCTGCACAGGGAATCAAAAATATGCAGAGCATCCCCCAAATCGGTCCTGACATAAGGGGGGACCCTTTCATCCCAGGTCTAGCCCGAACTGACCCATCTGCTAACTTGGAACAGCCTTTGGGCTGGTCCATCCTACAGCGGCTGCCTGTGTTTCCATCAGCCTTTCCCCAAACCGCCCCCTGCTCTGCTCATCCCAGCTGTGGGGCAGCCAAAGTCACCCCTAAAACTGCTCTGGATGTGGGGAGGGCGTGGGGGGGCTCTGCCACCACTGGTTCCTGTGCCGAGAAGGGCCACCCGCCCCGTCCTTGACCGAGGCTGCACCAGCTGCCCTTCTGCCCTTGCTGCTTTTAAAGGGAATTTACCCCACCCTGGCTTTTATGGCTGTTTAAACACATGAAGTTGCCACACGCTCCATCCACCACCCATCCGGATGCCACGCAGAGGAAGGGTGGCCATGTCCCACTCTGTAATTTTGCCACCTGAGGCTTTGTTTGACGGGGGATGATCCCAGCTCCACACACACACACACACCCCCAACACCCCGCCCCCCCCTGATGCTGCGATTTCCCCACGGGTGACTTCCCCCCGTAACGCTTGTCCCCATGAGACTCACTCCTTCCTTTGGCTTCTCATCAGCCCTCATCAGCCTGTGGCAGAGCCTCGCAGGCAGGTTCGCCGGTGTTTGCCCGACGTGGGCACAGAGGGATGAGGTGGTGGGGGACAGCAAAGTGGCTTTTGGCCCCTCGTCCAGCAGCTCCAAATTCAGGTCAGGGCTGAGCCATGAGCTGTGATGGCTCAAAGCGTGTGTGTTCTTGCTGCCCTTCGGGTCCTGCTCTGGAAACCAGTGATAAAGCAGCTGCCCTACCACTCCGGGGAGTCTCTGATGCTCTGGGACTGCTCTGGTCCCTCTGGGACCGCCGGGGTTCCTCGGTGGCCACAGTCCCACCCAGGGAGCTGTGTGGGGGGCTGGCAGAAGCCTGGCTTCGTGCTGCGTTAGATCCCACCACACAGCTTTCCAAAAGGGCTTCGGAGCCGGGGGTGGGGACTAGCAAAGGCTCTGTGATGGCCAGAGAGCGTCCCACTCCTTTGGCTGCCCCCACACTTGGCTCTCCATCACAGAGGCTCCTTCGGCAGGACCTTCCTGAGCCAAGGGCTCCCTCAGACACTGCTTATCTCTCTGCAGGGCTGGCGGATTTTACGAGGGGCTTTTCTTTAAGAGGCAGAGCAAATCTGTTCCTTATAAATGTGGAGCCCAATACGCTGCAGGTACAGTGGGTGCTGCTGGTGCCAGCCCTGGATGGTGGCACAGGTCTGGGGTTGTTCAGCCTAGAGGAAAAAAGGCTCCTGTGAGACCTTAGAGCCCCTTCCAGTACCTGAAGGGGCTACAGGAGAGATAGGGAGGGACTCTTGATCAGAGAGGGGAGCCATAGGACAAGGGGGAATAGTTTTAAACCACAAGAAGGGAGATTTAGATTAGCTATTAGGCAGAAATTCATTGCTGTGAGGGTGGTGAGACACTGGCCCAGGTTGCCCAGAGAAGCTGTGGCTGCCCCATCCCTGGAGGGGTTCAAGGCCAGACTGGATGGGGCTTTGAGCAACCTGGTGTGCTGGGAGGTGTCCCTGTCCAGGGCAGGGGGGTTGGAATTGGATGATCTTTAAGGTCCCTTCCAACTCTAACCATTCTATGATTCTCCACAATGTTACCAGCATAAAATATGGCATTGGAAATAGCTGCCAGGCAACGACATGCCTGGGTTTGATGGCTGAAGGATCTGAGCAATATTCCTGCCCTTAGAATCCCTCACATCCATCCTTCTCCCATGGAAGGGGTTTGAGACCTCCACGTGCAAGCTGGAGTGCTCTGTGCGTCCCAGTGCAGGAGTTCAGCCTCAGGATTTCGGCCAGGGAAGCCACAGCAGGATAAACAAGGCTGCACTCTTTGGGCCGCCCGCACGGCCAGCTCCGGAGAGCATCCCTGGACTCCCCCCTCCTGCATCCCTTTTCCAGCTGTTGCTGCCTCCGGTTTGCAGAGGGTCCGGGTGGGCCGGTAAACACTGCTGGCGGTCAGTAAACAGGCTGGGGCTAAACAGGACATGAGCGATTGCATCCGTCCCTGGGATTTGCCAGGGCTGACAGCGCCGGTGCACGGATGCGGCGCTTCCCAGGGAGCCGGGCTGGGTGCCAGAGGGTGTTGGGGACTGGGTGCTGAGACCCTGCTGGGTGGCAGGGCAGAGCACCCAGCTGGGACATCCCCTTTCTGCAATCCTGTATCCTCTGATTTGCCCCGCACGGGGGGATGTGCGGATGCTCCGCGCTCTCTGCGTGCGCAGCCGGGATGGTTCACCTCCAATTTCTCATGGAGAAAGGCTGGAGAGCAGGAGCTGCAAAAGGTGCTGGTGAAAAACAAGAAAGGAAAAAAAAAAAAACAAAGTGACTTAAATTTGATTTCCTTATCTGTCTGAAGGTGCAGGCTCTGTGCAGGCTTGGAGCTGGGGATCCTGTGCAGGCGCTAATGGGAGCTGCTGTGATTCTAGGAGTATTTGGTGACAGTGATACATGACTTTTTGTCCCAAAAAAACCAAGCAGCCAGCTTAGTGGTGATGGACGAGCCCTGGAACTTGCTCTCAGACTGCCCCGAGGAAGCCAGTGAAACCCATTTCATACTGGGAAGAGCCAAAGCCCCTGCCCAAGGCAATGCTGGGCTCGTGCAAAGTCTGGACAAATATTAGCTTGGTTGTTTAATGAACTTCCTGCACCATGAGGACATGAGCTGAGCTTGGGTTTCCGAGCCATGGAGGGTGGGGGGGAGACTGGTGGGTGCTGGAGGGGGGTCTGTGTGCTGACGGGGGAGGGCTGGCCCCAGCAATCAGGCAGGGCTGCCTTCCCCCCCCAAACACCCCTCATCTGCACAAGGCAACTTATTTCCTTATCAGAAACGACCTGGCAAAGCCCCAAGGGCTGGCGAGCTGCTTCAGCTCAAATAAATGAGCTGACAGCTCCGTGAGACAGGGGTCTCCTGGCAGAGGGTGGCGGGTGGTGGTGAGGGGGGGACAGGACACACAAGCCAGCCGCTCGGGGTTTGGCCGCTCCTCGGGAACATCTTTGCCTGAAAGGCTTTAATGGCAAACACAAATGTGTGTGACTAGGTGTAAGCCAAGGAGCCTGTGCCAGGTCTTGCTACCTACTTAATACCTGGGGCCTGTTCAATTATGACGACTCCCTCCTGGGTAATGAATATTTTTAGCACTCTGCTATAGTGATTTTAGTGCCCGGAGAGGCCGGCTCCTGGCTGGCCTCAGAAGGCGGTGCTGGGGCTGCTTATGTTATTGTAAGGATGTCTTCCCCTATACAGATCCCGAGGGACCTACAGAATATCCTGATCTCTTTCTCTTTTGTTGTTTGGGGTTTTTTTTTTTGGTTTGGTTTTTTTTTTTGTGTTTTTTCTTTTTTTCAAACTTTTTCTGATGTAAGCGGAAATAAATCTGCTGCTTTGGAAGCGGGGGAAAACCGCTGGTCTCCTCCCGGCTTCGGCATTGAGCTCAGAGCTTGGACAAAGGGCAGATCTGTCCCTCCTCACCCCCTCTGGAGCCTGGGGCTGAAGAAAAGGTCCACGCTGAGAGCAGAAAGCGGGGGGGTTCGCCCCTACCCTTTGGTCTGTGCGAGGCGCTCCATCTGGAAGCACTAAGGATGGAGGGGAAACCGCGTTTCTAATATTGTGTTTGGCTGCAACCTTGTTGTAGCGACTGCTGTTAATGCAAATCCCGTGTTGATTTTCTCCAGCTCACTTAGCTCGGTCGCAAGGCAAAAAAGCAGGATTTCTCTCCAGCTGGAGGCAGGAGCCAGGACTGAGGAGGAGGAGGAGGAAGAGGAGGAGGGGGGCGGTCAGTTGGGGGCGATGCATGGGGACATCGCAGATGTCCCCAGTATCACCCAGGCACTTCCCTGGGCAGCCTGGGGAACATCCTGCTGGGGACATCAGACATCTCTCTGGTTTATTTACTGGTCTTGGGAATGCATATTCCTAAAATTGCCCCCAGTTGCTATTTATCCCCTGGGGGATAAATACCTGCCCCGTGCCCTGAGAAAGAGCAGGGATGGCCTGGGCTGCCGGGTACACTTGAGGAAGGCTTTTGGAGATGTATCCCACCCAGCGGGCTCCTGGGTGGGAGAAGCCAGAACCCTTCAGAGGGTTCTGCTTTATTTATGGCTGTTAGAGGACCATTTTTTCTTGCAGGCTTAAGTAGCGATATGGGGCGGTCGACAGCTCCTCCTGAAAAGAAGTGATGGGAACGAGCGTGGGCAGCTCGCCGCCAGCACCCGCAGCCATTCCAGGCAGAATCTGCTTTTCCAAAAGCAATCCGTGGCTCAGTCACCTGTTGATTAATACCTCAGCTCTGCCAGGTTTCCTCGTGCCTGTGAGTCTCCCGGGTGATATCTCCTCGAGTTGCTTGAGTTACCCTCCTCTAATCCCTCGGCAGAGGTGAGGGGAGCTGATGCTGGTGGCAGAAGGATGCTTGATGCTGGCCGGGGTCAGGCATACGGGTTGCTGATAACTTGGAGGTGCTCTTGGGTGGGAGGTGGCCGAGCATCCATCCGGACCACGCTGAGGAGGGCACACAAGGCAGCCCCGGGGTCACTTCTCGCCTTGGACTGAGCTCTGGAGAGCTTCAACCAGGCATGAGAAAAATGCATCTGACGTGGGGAGTGAGCACCGACACTTCTCTTCGGCCCTGGCCTGGAGCTGCTGATTGCAGGTGAGGGTTTCCCTCCTCTCAAAGGGACTCGTGCTGCGTGTAGCTGCCCCACAGCCTCCCCTCCCTGCACCAAGGGTAGGGGCAAGGTCAGCAGGTGACAATTTGAGCAAAAACCGATCCCATTCCAGGTTCTTGAAGTCATTTCACTTTTGTAATGTGCTAATTCCTGGGCCCAGAGAATAATTGATTCCAGATCTCAGAGCATTTTTGCAGGAGGGCGATGGATTTTGGCAGCCCTTCCCACCTCCAGCACGAGCGATGCGGGGAACCTGCAGCTGTGGTGGGACCACGTCACGGCTCCTGCTGTGGGAAGGATGGCAGCAGGGATGGCATCAGCTCCCTGTGCCCCTGAAGTGCTCGGTCCTGCCTGTAGCAGAGAGGCCATGGGTGGCCATCCTGCATGCCACCATGCCACACTACTCCATCCACCCGCTGTGCCCATGGGTAGGTTCCCCCCACACTGATCCTATTCACCCTCCCTGGCTGCTACACGTGTCCCCCTGATATGGAGGACATCTGCTCGTGCTTTTCTCTTCCTCTTTGCCCTCCCCCCCTACCTCCCTCCCTGCCTCCTCCAGCTCTCCAGGCCGGAGGTGCAGCTTCAATCTTTCCAAGAGTTCAGGAAGGTCAAAGACTTTTTTTTCCAATGGTTCCCATCGGGCTGCGTCTTCCCCAGATTTCATCAACGTGAGAGGCTCTGCACTATCCGCTGCATCCGACCCCGCAGTTAGCTCATTCCTTGGCCAGGATGTTCCCATCCTGGTGGGATTCATTCACCCATCTGCCCATCCCAAAGCACTCAGATCTCGGGGCTGGTGGGGAGGGTGGGGGGGCTGCCTTTGGATCTTTGGATACCCCCAGCCAGAGCATCTGCAGTGTGTGTGGGAAAGGTCCCCCCAACCCCTGCCCATACATCAGTGCCAGAGTGGTCCCAACAGCCTCTAAACTCTGGCTGTGTCCCCCCCCAGCAGGGATGGGCTGCAGAGGTGTAGAGGTGGACAAGGTTGCTCGTCCTGCAGCATCGACTGCAGCTCAATCTTAGGGATGTCCTGTCCCCCTGGGCAGGGGTGGAAGGAGCAACAATCATGGCTGGGAAAAGGGGGATGGGACTGATTTGTGTGACAAAATCCACGCCTGCAGCCCCACTGCTCCTGGGTGGCTGCTGAATTCCATCACATCTCTTCCCTCTGTGCCACCATGGCTTTCCACAGCTTGTCAGAGCCTGGGGCAAACATCTGGGTGTTTTTCTGGCTCCAAAACAGCAGGGAAAAGTGGGTGCCCTACTGCAGCCCCTGCCTTCTATCAGCACCCACTCTGCATCCTCAGGCGAGGATGCTGGATCCTTCCCGGGATGCAGGCTGTGACCTGACCCTCGTACCACGGTCCAGGGGTGATGGAGAGGGGAGACACGAGGTGGGGGAGCAGCCAGGCCCCCAGCACTCAGAGCCCAAGGGGAGCCTCTGTGCAGCCAGGAGCTTTTCTGGTGAAGATTGCACTCGAGCAGAGTCAGCTTACGTTTATTTTCTCCTCTAATAAAAAACTAATAAAGGAGAAAATGAAAAAATAATTTTCTGGAATTTGGCTGTGTCTGCCCAGTTTCCTCTGTCCGACCAGCAGGGCTGCGGATGTGCCGGCGTGTGTGAGACACAGGTCATCACGGCGTGGGTGCTGCAAATGCATGGCATTGCCTCCCCCTCCCTTTTTTTTTTTCGCATTTTCCCCCTTCTTTTTCCCCTTTTCCTTTTTCCCTCTGCCCTGGCCCGGCCTCCCTGGTCCCCATCCCACCTGCAGACCCTCCTTCCTGTGCCGCCACCGCACGGGGACAACCCTCCCTTGTGCCTCCCCTGTTGTTGTTTTGAGCTTTGTCCCTCTCTCTAAGAAAACTGCCCCGGTGTAAATCTCTGCAAAGGGCCCATCCTGCATTATTTATGCTCGCAGCGGGACCCTTCGCGCTCTTTTATCCTGCCTCTTTAATACGAAACAGAGATTTTTATATATTTTTTTAATTTCTTTTTTTTTTTTTTTGTTTTAAAAAAAAGCAAAAAGGAAGTCAAAGGTGCGAGACTTTTCTTTTTGGAGCCGNCTCGCAGGATGCGCTTTTATTTCACATCTCATCTATGGAATGAGGTGGGGGGGGAGAGGGGCGTGGGGTGGGGGACGAGGGGTCCCGGCCCCGTGGGGCACTAATCGAACACACACCCCCGTGTCCGCTGACAGCGGGTGGGAGCGCGGCCCCGGCCCCGCAGCTGGGGCTAATGAGCGCTGGGGCTCATTAGTGACCCACGCGCTCACGGCGCAGGACGGCCGGGCTCGGCCAAGCTT